>JPKZ01000884.1:82742-138081 GCA_000803305.1 Toxocara canis
CCAAAAATGTCCGTACGGCGCATATGCGCCAGACGAAGTAGGTTCAACGAAAACTTCACTGTCAAAATTGCTGGGTACACACGCTTCTATTTACGCTTGGCTACGCAGAGGCGCGACAAGAACGCAGAAATGGGCCGAAAAAAGCACGCATTTTAGAAACCCAATGCGTTGCGCATCATTGCCAGCGGTGTTTAAGTTTCCGATATAAACCTATCGCACCATCCATATATGAAACATCCCTTTCCCAACTGGACCACACGGAAACTTTGGATTTTGGAGGCTGGCAAAAAACTTCCAAAAAAAAGAAAAAAATAAGGTTGGGAAGGCGCGCAAAATTTTAAGGTTCGCGGTGCTCGCACGAAAACTTTAGAAAACTGAGGGAAGGAAGTGGGAACGCCTAAATCTGGTATCAGTTTACAACTTACTTTGATCTCCTGAAAGGTGGTATGTCTTCACTTCATGCCCTTATTGAACAAAACTCACCAGATATTTTAGCCATCACAGCTGCGTATTTTTGGCCTGAGTTCCACACAGGAAAAATTTTGCTGCAGTAACAGAGATTGACAACTCCAGTCGAGTTCTTTGCGTCAATATTTTCCCCATACCTAAGCCATTTAAAAACCAACCAGTCGTCAGGTTTCTTAGCGTCTGGATCGTCAATCATTTCGCGCTCGTCCCAGTCGGCCGGCTTCTTGTCATCTGGGTCGTCGGTCGTTGCCGGTGGCGTTATCGACGGCTCAAGATCCTGCAAAATCCAACTTTATGATGGTAACAAAAGGAATGTCATGCAACTAGCAAGCTCGTAGTCAAGACGGCATACGACTACAACTGCTTTCCTGAAAGAGTTGAGAAACGTTTATTTAAATCTATTTTCACTGGAATCGGCTGTCTCTTTTCTCATCACATTTCTTGGCCTCTACCAAACGTTTGTGCTAGCTCTGTGCATCAACTTTCTGAACCCTCTCCTCCTCCTCCTCCTCCTCCACCTTTCCTCACAAGAACGAATTTGCCAGAACTACGGAAAGATTCACTGAGAGAGACTGACAGAGTGGAGGGGATTTTCTTCTTTAAGACTTTTGTTTCGTCAACTATGAATAAATGGATGTGAACAACGACACCACTATCAGCCACTCAAATTGCGTCTATTAAGAGAGAACTGAGCCTAAAATGTCCACTATATGCGATCAAATGTTTGCTGCGACTTTAAAAAGCCATATTGTTTCGCTCCAACTAGGTCCCTAAAATCTGTCTATGATGACGTGTTTTGGATGATTGAACAGTCGTTGAAGATTTTAGATCTGACTGTTCCAAACAGAATTATTTGTTAATGATTCTTTTTAGAACGCTACCAGCACGTTCGATCTATTCTTAGAATCAGACATTATTAGCCATATTTTAGCAGCACCTAAGTCATCCTTTTCCGCTACTCACTATGTCGAACGACCGTTGTCCAAAACTGACGGAACCCTTTCATATATGCGACGCCCACAGAAATGGGAAGCTTCCGACTATGAATTTCTTCAAGCCATTTCAATCAGCCACTGCCATTTATTCGTCCGTTGGTAAGGAGAACCCATTAAGACATTCGATCATCATCCATACTGCCAATCGAGAAAAACAATACAGAAAGGCAGGAAAAAGGCCATATTCCACTCTTCTGCCTTCTCAATCCTCGATGCTCAGCGCTAAACAGCTGTCCATGATTACTGGAGTTCCTTTTCCACCTATTAAGACTCTATTCTATTATGTTCTAGCAAAACTTTTCAAGAACAGTTCTGTCTTGCCCTAATCCTGCCATTTTTTCATGGCTTCTTCGGGTTTGTTTCGTTCCTGCAAGAAATTCTTATCTAATCTGCTGCCAGTGAAAATCTTCTGCAAGTTGTTCTTTCTGTGGAAAGAACAAAGCGCACTTAGGAGAAACATCACTATCGGTGACATGACCTAATATCTCATTTCCTTCATTACGCAACTAAAAGTCATTTCATGCAATAAAAACAGCAAAACAAAAGTAATGCGTACGGTAAGGAGGCTGCCAGACATGATCTCCGAATTATCGACCAGCACCTTGAACGTATCATCCGGATTCACGATCAGCGTGTAAAGATGCGTGTGACGGTCATCGAAATATGACGAAACTGGCTTACTCGGTTGCTTTGCATGGTGCTCCTAAATCGGTAATACTGCAGCTGAAAGGAAGCAAAACAAGATGATAACAAACATCACCAAGACGAAAAATCAGTCTGCAGATCACATGAATAAGGAGGTCCAGTTCAAAGACAAACTTCGTTTACGGTTACATATCAATAGATTACTCGTAATTTGAAAAGTCGGCAATGCTTAAAAAGACCTCACCTTTGTAGCACTTGCTTTACGGTCGTGCCGAAATTTATAAACACAGAAATAACAAACTCGTTCGAAACCTTGCTTTCATTTTAAATTCTTTTGAATACAGCAACATATTTAGTTCAGAACATAACTTACGGTGACAATCCCGCTTTTCGGGTTCGTAAATCGTACAATGAAGTGCACTTTAGCTGTCTGCCCGCACTTATCGGGTCCAAACATGATCGTGTACGGGGTCTTGTCTGTGAACTCGCTCAGCTTCTTTTCGGCACCCACCGTTAGCAGCTTTATGTAGCCACCGCCGCACTCTTGGCCTTCCTCGTACTTCACCTCATACCTCAAAATTTTCATATATCCTTTCTTCAAAATGCTGAACTAGAAAATTTAACAACTAAAAACTAAAAGACTAAAAAAAGTTTAAAAAAAACTGGAAGAATTGCGTGGCGTGAGTAAAAAAATTTAACAACACTGTCAAGCTGAAGAATAATTAACGGGCAACGCCTGGACCGTGTACGTATGCAGTGATTATTCCTTAATTCCTGTAAATGCACTTTATCAACGCATACGATATAAAGAAAATTAAGGAATTCCCAGAAAGATGAGAAATGGTTACTGAAATCAGTGGGATGTACCTCGCTCAACAACTTTGATTGGGTATTTTCTACGCACTGCAAAATATCGCCCTCTATGCGTGAGAATCTCTTCCTAGCTTAGTAAATGGTCAAAACATCAGTCAACACAACGTTTGGTCAGATTTTGATGCTCTCGAAGCGCATCTCATAATTCACCTGCAGCTACCCATTACCCATTACTCGTAATTGCGCTGAATGTTTGAAATCTTTTACTGACTTTTCACTGTTCGACCCATCACCAGCTCAATTCTGCTATCATTCGCCAGCAGATGTAATTCAAAACCACAACTCTGGAAGGGAGGAGAGAGAGCGATGGGGGACAAGAAATTACCTATTTATTATCTGCAGCATTGCATCTTTTCAAATCATCAATTCCAGTTGAAATCTAAGAGATAACTATGTAATGCACAGTAAAATTGCCGAATACCGTCGTCTGGAGGATGTCAAAGGAGTTTGCCAACAGATAAATAAGCAAGCGACAGTAACGATGATGGTTGTGGATGGAAATTAAATCCTCGAAGTGTTCCGGCGTTACAAAATGATTGAAAATATTTCTGCTCAGTATGAGTTTATTATTTCAAACTGCCGTATAAGTTCCGATTCACACTCCGAGGACTGTGACTTATCAAGAAGAAGGCTTATGTGGAAGAGGAGGCTTATATGAGGCAGTTCCAAACGGGACGACTCAAGCTGTGGAAAGAAGCCGGGGCGAGAGGAATTTTGCAAATACGGCGGATATGTTGGCATAAAAAAGAACGACGCGAAACAAAAATGCAAACTGACTGTGCGACAAGTGGTTTGCCACTGAAAGTGAACGGTTTCGAGAACTGCGCAGCGACGGCGTGGTGACGAGCTTTTGTTTTCACAATTAACCCCAGGTCACCGTCGATCACCTTCTTCTTTGGTGGCCCGATTTCCCACTCGCCTTCAATTCAGCAAATTATCCGTTGAAGTGAAACATCTAACGACAAACAATATTCGCCCATAAGCACAATGAAGTGCACTTTAGCTGTCTGCCCGCACTTATCGGGTCCAAACATGATCGTGTACGGGGTCTTGTCTGTGAACTCGCTCAGCTTCTTTTCGGCACCCACCGTTAGCAGCTTTATGTAGCCACCGCCGCACTCTTGGCCTTCCTCGTACTTCACCTCATACCTCAAAATTTTCATATATCCTTTCTTCAAAATGCTGAACTAGAAAATTTAACAACTAAAAACTAAAAGACTAAAAAAAAGTTAAAAAAAAACTGGAAGAATTGCGTCGCGTGAGTAAAAAAATTTAACAACACTGTCAAGCTGAAGAATAATTAACGGGCAACGCCTGGACCGTGTACGTATGCAGTGATTATTCCTTAATTCCTGTAAATGCACTTTATCAACGCATACGATATAAAGAAAATTAAGGAATTCCCAGAAAGATGAGAAATGGTTACTGAAATCAGTGGGATGTACCTCGCTCAACAACTTTGATTGGGTATTTTCTACGCACTGCAAAATATCGCCCTCTATGCGTGAGAATCTCTTCCTAGCTTAGTAAATGGTCAAAACATCAGTCAACACAACGTTTGGTCAGATTTTGATGCTCTCGAAGCGCATCTCATAATTCACCTGCAGCTACCCATTACCCATTACTCGTAATTGCGCTGAATGTTTGAAATCTTTTACTGACTTTTCACTGTTCGACCCATCACCAGCTCAATTCTGCTATCATTCGCCAGCAGATGTAATTCAAAACCACAACTCTGGAAGGGAGGAGAGAGAGCGATGGGGGACAAGAAATTACCTATTTATTATCTGCAGCATTGCATCTTTTCAAATCATCAATTCCAGTTGAAATCTAAGAGATAACTATGTAATGCACAGTAAAATTGCCGAATACCGTCGTCTGGAGGATGTCAAAGGAGTTTGCCAACAGATAAATAAGCAAGCGACAGTAACGATGATGGTTGTGGATGGAAATTAAATCCTCGAAGTGTTCCGGCGTTACAAAATGATTGAAAATATTTCTGCTCAGTATGAGTTTATTATTTCAAACTGCCGTATAAGTTCCGATTCACACTCCGAGGACTGTGACTTATCAAGAAGAAGGCTTATGTGGAAGAGGAGGCTTATATGAGGCAGTTCCAAACGGGACGACTCAAGCTGTGGAAAAAAGCCGGGGCGAGAGGAATTTTGCAAATACGGCGGATATGTTGGCATAAAAAAGAACGACGCGAAACAAAAATGCAAACTGACTGTGCGACAAGTGGTTTGCCACTGAAAGTGAACGGTTTCGAGAACTGCGCAGCGACGGCGTGGTGACGAGCTTTTGTTTTCACAATTAACCCCAGGTCACCGTCGATCACCTTCTTCTTTGGTGGCCCGATTTCCCACTCGCCTTCAATTCAGCAAATTATCCGTTGAAGTGAAACATCTAACGACAAACAATATTCGCCCATAAGCGCTACCTTAATAGCCTCAAAAGCCAAGAAAGCGGAAAGATTTTTGCGTCCGTTTTGAAATACTCTATCCATCAGCGCATACAGCGTTTCCAAAATGCGTTCGTGCGAACGTGTCTTGGCAGAGCTTAATGAAGATTTTCGTTGCTTGAAAGCCCCTTGTAGGTGGATGGAGATGCAGGGGAGAGCAGGAGGGGGGAAGAGAGAGGAGACGGTCAGTTACACGCCTTTCAGACTTAGATTTAGACTCAGCTTGAGAGGAAAGCTGCGTGCATGATCTATAGCGAACGATTCAGATTGAATGAAAGAGAATGCAAATATGACATGATCACGCCCAAATGTTGTCTATCGTGCTACGTCGAGTAAGATTTCAGAAGGTTATGCCGTCGTCCCCAACTTTATGAAAGGAATAGTACTGCAGAGAGGGGCCACCATGCGTAGGAAGGTGACTTTACCCGAAGCAATATAGCAGCTCTCAAAAAAAGATGCTCCGAGACGAGTAAAAGCGGTAATCATTGCCGAATTCTAATAAGGGATACGAACTAGGCCAACCCTACAACATTCGACACAAAAAAGGCATGAGTTCTCGTTATAAGTCAACACTGGCGGGTGCCGTTCCAAAAAACAAAAATAATAAATCAGAGTGAATTTGAGAACTTTCTAAGACAAATCGACCACATAACAGAAAGTGACACTATTTGCGTAACAACACGCACCATTCCAAAGAAAGCCACACATAACACGTTTTCCATTTTCGACTTTTAGCTAAAATTTTGCGCTCAGTCCGCACGAGTAACACAAAAATAAATGGCTGAGATTGGGACGGTCGACTATTTAGTAAACGATTATTTGGCAATAATCGAAATGCTACATGAAATGATAAAAAGGAGAAGATATGCTCATTTACGAAATGGAAATAACGCATGAATCATGTTCCTATAATTCCTACTTAAGATTCAATGATATTTCGCAATAAGCTCTTCTATGAACTTTTGTGTTACTTCGCAACAACGCTACATGTACGCATTCGCTATTGAATGCAACTTTTCAATCGTCACCATGCAATGACCCAATTACCTAGCTATGTGATTCTTCAGCTCATCTGCGAAATCGTTTTCTGCTGTATTCTGTTTTGCTCGCAAGTCTCGCATTTGGAGAACGCAACGTACCATTGTATTTGGCGATAGAATCTTCGACGTCGTCTTTTTTGCCACGAGAAAGAATCCACTTTTTGTTAAGAGCTTTTACATCATCAAACCAATCCACCAACAACGGACTGCCAACAACCGTTGGTGCCACAAACTTCGGCGCGACATATGCCTGTAAATTGCATGCAGTAAGGGTGACAGATTAATGAGGAGGGATGGGAGGGCGAAAGGAAGAAGAAACTAGGAAGCTTTGCCAAAAAAAGCAGGGTAAGTAGGCATGTGCGGAGACAATTGCCGATAAGCGAGGGAATCATTCAACATGTTAGGAAGGGAGAGGGGGAGGGGAAGACGGGAAGGGAAACGTAACTGGCGGAATCGAGCAGAAGCAACTTGTTGAAGGGATAGGAAGCGTCGTTTCGTTGGAGAGAAAAAGGAATTACCAATATAAATTTTCAGCTATCTATCGATCAAGCAATTCTATTGATGAACGAACGATTTCAACAAACAAAGAACAATGTAGCTACGTGACAACATCGACAGTGAAAATCCGAACAACAAAAGGGAACTCGTGCAGCCGAGTTTGTAAGAACAGCGCCTTTGTAGCTGTCTTTCGGCAAGTGTCTTTGCACTTCAGCATTTCGAAAAAGCCGATCTATAAACGATAAGCAAACAACGAGACGACTAATAACGATGCCAATTTCATTTCAATTGACGGTCATTAAATTCATTCGCTAAAAATTAACATTTCTTTGTTGCACATTATTTGGCGCTAGCGATTGCAAAAAGTCTCCCGCTAACTTGAAAATACGGAAGCTTCGCAGTAAATAACTCAGCTATAATGCTGCGTGCGAATATAAATTAACAGTAGATAGCAGCTAAACTTACATTGAAAACATGTTTTGAAAGATGGCAAAATGTAATGACGCTAACGCTAAACCGCTGATTGCGATGTTGGCCGTTTCAAAAATTTAAAGCTGTTTGGCTGGCGCATATGTATCACCTTCCTCAGAGACAATTTCCATCTGGCTGAACTAAGTACTTTCTGTGACATGCGGCTCAAAAAATAGAACTTCTTTAAAGTAGGCCAAGACCAAAACGACACAACCCAGGAATGAACATAAAAACGTAAAACGCAAATCTGTGGAAGCGAATAGAAAATACAGACACGTTGGCACAGGTAAAATGTGACATATATAAAACGCAAAACGTAAAACCGAATGATTCGTGAGGATTATTGAATATCGACCAGCATAGCATTTCGTATGTAGTATTGAAAGGTGCGCATGCCTTTTTCAATGCACCATTACCAAATCCAGCTGCAGCACAACATCAATTTGGGCCAGAAATGTCAAGCCGATTCACAACTAAGAACGTAAGACTTTAAAAACCTTTAATATTTCGAAAACTATACACAGTCCACACTGGCCATTCAGATTAGCGCAACAGCACGCCATCCGAAAGGGATAATTATGATGAGCGACAAAATGTGCTTATATCGGGACGTACAACCTGATAAGCCTCTTCATTACACCGTACATACACACTGAGGAAAAGCTGGAACAGTCAGAAAACAAAGAATATGAGCCGCCCACGGAAGTGAATTAACGGGAAATACGGAAGGTGATGAGAACCATAACAAATTCATACGGCTGTAAAGGCCGGCCTCGTAAGTTCCAAACCGTAATGAACTGAGATGTAGTTAATGCAGAATCGTCGCATTGTACGATAACTGCAACGCAATTCAAATTCTATATCCAACTAACAAACCACTGCATGAAAAAAAGGATGAACGCCTCTTCTCTTAACGTCCATGGCGACCATAAAAGAAATTCTGGCAGAATGCCTCTAGAAACATTTGGTACCTAGGCAACAGCCATTTCCATGTGCTCCATGAAAAACGAGCCAGCACTGACCATATCACAAGGCTAAAATTACCAAGCAACCGTTGGAAGAAACGACTATTCCAAAAAAAACAAAAACAATGCGCATATCTCCAAAAAAAAATTCAGCAAGCGGGCGACTCCAATATAATTGATTTATATCGACAGATGAGCAATGTTAAAGCAAATGACAACAATAACGATAAAAAATTCGATCAAAAAAAATGAAATGATAAAACGATGATAGACTGCGTCGGAAATCAAAAACTTCCGAAAAATCTCTCAAAATATTCCCTCGAATAATGCTCTTCGAGGTTTACACTTTACATCTTCCCGAGTGAATTTGTTATGCTAAGCGATGACAGACATAAGATGCTGAAAACCGCTCATTTAAGGCAAAGTTTTTGTCGAAACAAAGTAGGCGACATGAGTATTAAAAAAAAATTAAAGTAAGGCGAGTAAAGCGAGTCGGGCAAGCTTTATTTAATGTGAGTGGAGCCAACCGATCAGTTACAGAAAGCGAGTCGGGCAAGCTTTATTTAATGTGAGTGGAGCCAACCGATCAGTTACTGAAAGCAAGTCGGGCAAGCTTTAATGTGAGTGGAGCCAACCGATCAGTTACTGAATGATAAGACCAAAGCAATTCAAAAAATTCTTTGCTAAAACGGGCAAAACAGCTTATAAAGCGTTGTGTCAAAGCAAGCAAAGCAAGCCGATGACTTTCAGTTTCGCAAATGGGGTTACGCTAACCTATTTGTTTTACAGCAAACAGCGCAAAGCAAAAAAAAATTCAAAGTAAAGTGAGCAGTACAATCCTGCATTCAGATGAGAGAAAGGGCCCAAAATTTCCATCGTTATTCGAAGCGAATCAGAAAAAGCAAAGCTGTATTAAGGCGAGTGAGGTCAGTCAAATATAACATACTGTGTCCTAAAAAATTTGAAAAAGGCGCGGGTGATGCGGATCTTTTTTTTCGTATCAGGATATGAGAGCAGAATCAGAAAAATGCAACAGATTAGGTGAAACGAGCGGAACATTTTTTATCTGCATCTGAAACAACTGGGAAATTTTGAGACCAGGCGAGTAAGAGCAAAGTGGGCCGAAACGGTGAATGGAGCAAGCCAAAAATTTCTGACGTAAGGTGAGTGTTTCGCCTAAGCCAGTGCTGTTTAGGTTAGCCGGCTACTGGCTGGTAATTTTTCGCCCGTTGTTGCGATGATACGCTGAACTAAAATTATCAATAACACAGCTAAACCCGGCAGCCACTTTGCGACGATTGAAGCAGGTGCTGGACGCAAACTACCGCAATTGAAAATCCTCATGCAACGCCCTCAGCCGCTTTAGACAGTCGAAGACTACCAGGATGGGTCGGGGGAGGGGGAGGGAAAGAGGGCTTGGTAACCGCTTATTTTGGCCCAAATGATTGAAGCAGGTGCTGGACGCAACTACCGCAATTGAAAATCCTCATGCAATGCCCTCAGCCGCTTTAGACAGTCGAAGACTACCAGGATGGGTCGGGGGAGGGGGAGGGAAAGAGGGCTTGGTAACCGCTTATTTTGGCCCAAAGTGACCACGCGGACACTAGCAGCAAATTTCCGTAGCCAAAGTAATACGCGAGTGGTGACAGCCGCTCTCGGCAGGCCGAAAGGTGGCGAGGCTCTGCCGGTGACGGTTTTAGCTGAGATGCCACCGTTCGGCTCGTCAGTCGATTTAGGTAGCCAGAGACTGTGGAAGACGGCCTTGCGGCTTTTTAAGGATTGAGGGTCCTACGGCAGCTTTCTGTTACCGCCGAATTTCCCCATACTTTTCCTGGCATTGACCGCGTGTCCTCTCAAAACCGGACAGCCGACTGTAAGCAATGAGTGTCTCTCCACCCCCTTCTCTCCCGTCAACTGCGGAGATTTCGGAGTGGGGGGCTGGGGGAGGGGGTGGGAGAGGGAGAAGAGGACTCTCTGGAGAAAAGTAAAAGAGGGAAGCACTCATGTTTAGATGGAATGTTTTTGTTGGACTTGATTCTTTTTTGCAATCATGCACTCCCGATAGCCAATACGCACGGGTGTCAAATTTTTACTGGTTTCTTTCAGCATGTGATAAAGAAAAACGGAAATTTTGAAAGTCACTGACCGGTTTAGAACTGGCGTCGTCATCTGCCAGGACGCAGACTGCGAACAGCAAACTGAGCACCGGTGACATATGCCACCACTTCATCTCCAAATTTGGTCAGAAACTGAAAAGGAAAAAAAAGATTTACTCGACGGCTCATGTATGGTAAACTCGCATTACACGTCGATTGTTTCCCTTCTCAAAAGACTACTATGACCGTTGCAGTATCCAGCAACGGGACAACGAACCGATCATCTCTGCATATCTAGTGATCATTAAAAATCGATTTTGGAATCTCTCAGCGGCATATTCGCATATTAAATTGGAGCTTAGTGGGTTATACCGCCGTTTCAACTTTAAAAGAATGGAATGCACAATGGCCGACAGGATCGTTTCGAGTCACTGAAACGAACGAATTTCCAGCGCACTCCATTCTTCGGTAACTATTATCAGCTCATGATGCTATCTATACTGAACAACGATAAATATATATTATTAGATAACGACATTACACGCACAAATACCACAATATCTTCGAAATTTTCGGCATCGTTTTCCGTTACGAAAAAGCCTAGCACTAGGCCAAAAGCCGAAGCCGCCATACACCATCAGGGAATCGAAATCTTCCCAGAAAGGTGATTTTTTTTTTCGAAGCAGACAAAACGCCGCAATGATTAATTGCGGTGATTAATCTTATAAAAAAATTCCCCAAAACTCGTTCAACTGTTGCAGAAATGCGGAAAAAAATGCGACTTATACGCTGCGTAGATTACATCACTTCAATAAGATGCGCAAAAAATGGACGTCTCGACAGAACCAGCCACTCGTCTGATGCGACTTCCCATTTAATACATGTCGGCAATAGCCAAAACGATCCGTAAGCATCGCATCGTTTCAATAGCGCATCCACATATATGCAACCAGCTTGCATCCATTCACGGCACTCGAGCAGCTTTTAAGCCAACTGGCTATGTCTAAACCACTCGACAGGTACCCCCTCCTCCCATTCCCTCTCCCTTTCTATTCCCATTAACGTAATTTCAACAAGAGAAAAACTTCGATGAATATACGGTAATAAAAATGATAAAAGAAAGTACGAAGTTTTTATGTGATTGAATAGCGCCAAATCATAATCCGCCAACATCTCAGCAATAATACAATGCCTTTCAATAAAATTAACAACGCTGGTGGTGATGAATCAGCCAAAAAAGAAACCGTCAAATAAAACGTACGACAGAAATTAGTGACGAAATCAACGTTCTAATCGATAGGCCTATTTCACAAAAACTTTTGCCCCTCAAGATTTTCAATGTGGAAATTGTGAAGTCTTCAAGATAACATATCGATCGCATCATCTTAGAAATTACAAAGGCAAAATCCCAATAAAGTGTAACACTTGCACTTCCGGGTACAAAAAACCTGAATTTATCTAATTATCGTTCTGAAGCTTTCCTTCAACTCTATTTCAACTATACCAACAATGACGAATATGAAAGCCCTGACGTTGTTACTTCGTTCCATATGCAATGAGAAGAAACGACGAAAAACTCGCCTCTCGTTTAAAAACACCAAAAGAGAGCAGGCGAAAACAAACCAATCGCAGTGAGCGCGACCTCACAACGTAGTGAATATCGCGAAGGAACTTCTGCGAGTAAACCGGCCACGTAGATTAACGATAAATATGCAAGATGATGCACATATGCAAAAATGTATGCTTTTACTCACGCTGTGCAAAATGATTCAACGGTTCAAGTTGGATGATGCGTATTTTGGCAACAACTTGGGCACACGCCTCTCATTTTGGATGTGCTCACAAGCCTAGCACAACACAAATTTAGTCTAAATTTTTATGCTATTTTAGATCAGTCTCTTGAAAAGTTTTACTAGTTCTTTTCGAAGTTTTAATGTGTTTTTCCTGAACATGAACGCGAATCTTCAGCAGATCTGCGCGAAACTCCCTATTCCCTCCAAACGATTGGAGTATTTCATGTTGGTGTTTTTCATCGTCAAATTTCATTTCGCGAGCTAAACGAATGAGAATGAGAACCAGAGGTGGTAGTATAAATATTGTAGTTGCAATTCTGCGACAATTCTGCGAGCAATCGTCTTCACAAGTATTCGAAAATAATGAAACATATTTGCTTACGCATTTATACTGCAACCCGACCGCTCCAAAAATCCGTTTTCCTTCCCTCTTTGCGATCGATCGCCATGCATTAGGGATGGCTATTGCGACAGCATTTTGCAAGAAAGCTTACGTGATCCAAACGCAAAGATACAAGCGCCTTTGCTCAGAAAAATGCAGATTTTAACAACATTTATGGAAAAATAACACATCCCACATGCGCGTTTGCATAAAACATTTGCAAAGTGCTCGTGATATTAAATGTGACAGCTAACCATCCATTAATACCATTACAACCACCTAAACAGTAAGTTGAAAGCACAGCTACAATGCCACTCCACATATACGCGAAACGCACATTCCTCTATATTGGCGTTCAGGATCTACATCTCGTTGTAGTCCGGAAGAAGATAAGCGAAGAAAATAACTGTCTCGGATAAAACACCGTTACTGTTTGCGGTGCACACTCAACAACACTAGAGTGACGACGTCACCCTGAGAAGCCGATGATTAAATTTCAAAAGCAATTTATGTTCCACAAAATGCGAAACATAACTCTTTCAAACACCAACTGATACCTTTAAAAGATGTCAACCCACCACATAACAAACATCGCAACGCTCCAACATACCTGCCCACAATTCATCACACCTCCCAAATAACTGTGAGACGATCAATCACGAAGTAAACGTCAACGATTAATTTTAGCGAGTTCAACTACGGGAAAATGAAATGTCACCTTAGGACTAAATTGACTATAACAGCGTTATTCCACTGCACAACTACGACTCCTGACACACCAGTTAGCTGTAGGTTTCTGTTTTCTTCGAAACATTCGGTTATGCGATTCTGGGACAGACGGCGAAATGGGGAGGGGAGTTATAAGGCGTTTTCTTAACTTGTTCTTCCAGCCTCTGACTGCCCGGTTAGGTGAAGGACCGCTAAAATCCTGAGGGATATCGGTTTATCTCGGAAACCGTGGACGATCTTTTTCAGTAAACTTTTTTAGCAACTTCAGACCTTTAACATCAACGGAAGATTGTTCGTCCAAATCCAAACGGATGTAAATGTTGTGAACGTTCAGACAACGTTGGGTTTTTTTGCTTGTATGCAGCTGAAACCTGAGCATCTAGTGCCGCTTAGAGAGCTTGTCGCAAAAGTGCACAACGGGGTCGCGTCATGATGCTTATGAAAGTACGCTCATGTTAACTGTCTCGATAAAACACCGTTACTGTTTGCGGTGCACACTCAACAACACTAGAGTGACGACGTCACCCTGAGAAGCCGATGATTAAATTTCAAAAGCAATTTATGTTCCACAAAATGCGAAACATAACTCTTTCAAACACCAACTGATACCTTTAAAAGATGTCAACCCACCACATAACAAACATCGCAACGCTCCAACATACCTGCCCACAATTCATCACACCTCCCAAATAACTGTGAGACGATCAATCACGAAGTAAACGTCAACGATTAATTTTAGCGAGTTCAACTACGGGAAAATGAAATGTCACCTTAGGACTAAATTGACTATAACAGCGTTATTCCACTGCACAACTACGACTCCTGACACACCAGTTAGCTGTAGGTTTCTGTTTTCTTCGAAACATTCGGTTATGCGATTCTGGGACAGACGGCGAAATGGGAAGGGGAGTTATAAGGCGTTTTCTTAACTTGTTCTTCCAGCCTCTGACTGCCCGGTTAGGTGAAGGACCGCTAAAATCCTGAGGGATATCGGTTTATCTCGGAAACCGTGGACGATCTTTTTCAGTAAACTTTTTTAGCAACTTCAGACCTTTAACATCAACGGAAGATTGTTCGTCCAAATCCAAACGGATGTAAATGTTGTGAACGTTCAGACAACGTTGGGTTTTTTTGCTTGTATGCAGCTGAAACCTGAGCATCTAGTGCCGCTTAGAGAGCTTGTCGCAAAAGTGCACAACGGGGTCGCGTCATGATGCTTATGAAAGTACGCTCATGTTGCCCATCAAATTTGTAATCCCGGGATTGCTGGTTGCATTTCCGGGGATCGACGGTTGCATTTCCAAGGGATTGCCGGTTGCATTGCTGCTGGAGCTGTTCGCTTTCAGATCCTACTCGCAATTTCGCTTTTATAGTGATGACGCTTCACACGATGAAAGATTCGTTTCGCTTCAGTGCTACAACCGTCCGTCCACGGAGCCGATCGCAGAGCGCAAAAAAGTGTCATTATTCCAGAAGACCTGCAAGATATGCGCTTTCCAAATTGCAGGTTTACGTGGTGCAAAGAATGCGCGAAAATTAAATGAGCAATGCTTAGCTAAGTGAATTCTCGGTACGCCTCGTTCAATTTACTGTTTTTGATGCGCACTGAGAAGTCGTTAAGGGAAAACGATTTGTTAACGCCAAGAGAGCTGTTGGCAGCCATTTTCCTTTAGTTTTCGCATTGTTTCCCCCAAAATCATCAAACTTGAGGGCAATTGTTCCCATCACCTGCCTTTCACACACATTACTTTTTTGTGCTCGGTAATTCTTCCACGAAGCCAGGAACCGTTCTCAATTTTTGTCCAGCAGCTCTCGTAATGCCGTAGACTATGCCCGTCGAGTTTCAATAAGGAAGCTTCTCTGCTTCACGAAGTGAAATATCCGACAGATATACGAACGCAAAACACACATACATATGTATATACATACGTACAGACATGACAAGCCTTACCCGGTATTAAAACGCACATAAAATAGGTGAATGATGCAAAAATGACAAGACGATGCGAACAAGTTCACAATGTGAAAAATATACAACGATTTATTTATCAGCAACAAGAACATTTCATAACAAAACAAAGCAACATAAACAACACAATAAACGATGTAAACTTAATAAGCCGAATAAACTTAGTGAGCCAACCCTTAACTCATCACCGTTCTCTTTGTCACTGTTCGTATACAACGTTATTGGCAATATTGAAAACAAATTCAGACGAATTCGGCATGCAAACGACAATCGCTTAGCGCAGCGAGATAGATTAACTAAGCAACGTTACGCTCAGCTAAACACGAAAAAGCACCTCCACCTCGTTTCCCCAAATCAAGTAACGAGTGAGAACAGTGAGTGCACAACAGGAAAACTGATACAGTGATTATGTTCACATCCCCAATTCACCACTCACAAATGCCACTGTCACCATCAACAACTATACGTATATGTTCCTCTTCAACCTATTTACATTTACGCCACTCCTCCCAATAATACAACACTGTTGCATTTATTAAGGCCAAGTTCTGGAAAACGTGCGCTGATATGATCGCACTGTCTCGAGTAAAACTTCCTGAGTCTATAAATTTCACGATCTTCTTAGACGGGATGGAAAGCGCCAGAGGTGGACATCACGTTCAAAATGGAGGTTGTTTTTGAGGTAGTGTGACATTAAGAATATCTCTTTTCGAATGAAGCATGGATCATCATTACGAGATATAAAAGCAGCACAAAATTAATATCACATCAAATAATCACTGCAATCAACCCAGAAAGAAACAAAAAATTTTAGAATGCAAAAAACGGTCATGGAGAGCAAAAGCTTAGCTAGCTTCCACAGGTTCTCCGTAATTCTGTTCTCTTCAAATTCAAACTTCTGGTTTCGAAAAACATTTCAGTACAGTCATATTGGCTGCTATCATCTTCTCGATCATCGTCCATCGTTTACTTACTTCCAGAAGCTTCCGCCAAAAATCGTTTCAGAAGTCAGAACAAGCGCTTTTTTTTCTTCGATTCAGCACTGCAAAATCAAAATAGTACATAATCCTATGAGGTCGCAGTGCAGCTTTTAACTTAAAAATAATAAAGCTTAGAGAAAGTGTCGTTGCGGCTGAACACCAAAACTCGCACAAAACAAAAGTAAGTAATTCAATACTTTTCCATCTCCAGTGAAATCGGTTTATACAAATACGTCCGCTCAGTAATGTTGGCCGACCCGACCGCACATCACATAGCAGAAAGTACTGCGACTGTGCGCGAAACTCTCGGTTTTCGACGTTCTGTGAACATTGCTGAAATAGAACTGACACTAACAAATCGATCTGCTCTTCTAAAATCGAAAACGTCAGAGACGAACCGCAGTTATGCATATGGTGACTGTTTCAACGATTAAAAACTGATAGCTACTCATAACCATGCACGGCCAAAAGCGTCTGAAACATCTAAAGCGTTTTCAAAATTAAATTCGACGTTTCACTGTGCAATTGTGACGATTCAACGCTGCCTTCTGTATGTTCTATTTTCAAATTAAGTCGCACTAACCGTTAAGAATCAAAATTCCATAAAACCTTTTCTCCACAATGACGAGAAACAGTTAATTCTACCACTCTTCAGTCGGCAATTTCCCAATTACGCAAAAATTATCGGTGAGAACGTGGCACTCTGAACGAATCGTAAGAGTACAAATGAGGCAGAAAATTTCACGTTAAAGGAATCTTTATATTAAGTATTCACTCATAACCTGGAATGACAACCGCTTTTACAACAACCATTAATTCATAGTTTGGATTGATAAACCGTTTCTATTTACCCAACGGCAAGCACAAATTATTCCCACAATGGGAGGAGGGGGGGAGGGAGAGGAGGGCAGGGGAGGGGGGGAGGAAAGCAGGATCAATTGATAAAATCGTATTCTTTATGTGGAATGTACCTTCGTCGACATGAGGACATCAACAAAAAAGCCTCATTGTAACCTAAATGTTAAATGATTGAAAAAACTAATTCGGTTATCAGAAGCGAAATAATACCGCAAAAAGCTTACAACACCCACTCTCTATACTTCCATATGAGCCAATGCATAGGCACTGAAGCAGCGCTGCGTTCAAAAAAAAGTTGCTAAAACTTTATTTACAAATAAATACAAATCATGATGCGGTAAACAGCTTTAGTGTAATATGGTACCCATTAAAAAAATAGTTAGGTGTCACTTACAAATGTGTGCATCAACGAATGCAGTGAAGTTATCGTTCGGTACATCCGGTATACGATACGACTTCAGCGTTCGCCATAGAATTACAGTTAGCCGTCTTACCAGCGATTCTGTTGACGCATTTTCGTAATCCATAAACGATAACGGAAGAAAATGATGATTGTCACATTTCAACTACAACAACCATAATAACGCTATAAAAAGCTTATCTCTTGTAGCGCGGATCACTTCTGCCATCATATTTCCGTAAACGTGTCATGCGAACTGAACAAGAATAGAAAAAAATGTTCTGAGATGAGCGGATTTCGCCCCCACAAAACCTCGCGCGCCCCTTCCCCACCCCCCCCTTCCCTACCTTTTCCGCATCCCAATGGTGATGCCATAAAAAATATACCTACCGTCAGAGTGTTATCACAGGTATCGATCAAAACGGCCAAATTTCGAATCCACTTCGCATCGTCTGTAACCCTGTTCATCAATGAAATCTTTTTGGCCTCAATCCAGCTCGCATAAATCCACAGTGTCGATAGCAATTGTTCCTTCTCCCTTCTTGTCTGTTCTTCCTGTAATTGGTAATAAGCCAAACGGGCACCGACTCGACTTTGAACTATACAGTTAAGGCAACGAAACAACAACGGCTATGAAGCCACCAATGCACTGGCGTTGCGATGCGTTTTTTTCAGAAACGAGACATCCTTGTATTCGAAAATATATTAAAGGTGGTTAAAAAAATCAAAAATTATGCTGAAGCGCAAATCCATACCAGACAAAACAAGACGTCTTGATCGCAACGCACCAGCTTCAGTGAAAAATGCATCTTTCATTTTGTGAAGTAAAAATGTCATGTTACGTCCAAACCTCTCATCTCCTCAATATTTACGCATCAACGGCTTCAAAAATAGCTTCTAACATATCTCTCACCTCTAGCAGCTTCGAATCGAATATTCATGTATCTCAGTAACTACTAATAAAATTTTGCCAACAATTTCTGTAGGACTTCTATAGTAACAAAACGAACTGATGCTTTCTTCATTGCGAAACAAAACATTTTTCTTCAATTGCGTTCCCGCTGCTACTGAAATGTGATTGTCGAACAGTCAACCCATAAACTGCCCCGACAATCGTGCAGACGAAGTAATATAACGCTCCAGCTCGTCCATCAGTGAATGGAAGGGAACTGTTATGAATTTAGCTGGTTGTCAACTAGAGCTAATATGCACGCAGAGAGACAAAGATACATACAATGCCGAAGAAACAATAATAGAAAGACATATAAAACTGTACAAACCTTCAGCGACTGTTCCAAAAGGATTGTGAACTGATCGGCGATAACTGTGATTACGTGGTTAGAACATCGCACTTCGTCTTGCGATCCACCGAGTGCATACCACACCGATACTGCGATTACAAAATGCATTGCCAGACGGCTGCAGTTTGGAGTACGCTCTTGTAATAGACAACTCATCCGTTGTAGTACACTTGGGTCAAAGGAGCTCAACTGTAACAATTCGGCTGTTGCTCGGATTTGGAAAACGCGATCGGCTGGAGATAAACAACGAATATATGTGATGACAAGAAAAAAGCAAGTGTTAAAAAGGAATAACAGAACTGATGTGATGCATGTTTAGGAGAAAACAACCCGAGGATACGAAAGGAAAACAATGTAAAGAAATAAGGAGAGAAATGAATGATAGATAGACAGATAGATAGGAAAGACAAAGAAAAGAATGAAAGGAAGGAATGAAAAAAAGGAAGAAAAAGGGCAGAGAAAACTGCGTCCATCAACCTCTTAATGCTACAGTGCCGTTTTTGATTACCCCACACCACGAAATGCAAAATGCGGCGCAATTAAGTATCGAACGATTGTATCGTGCGAAGAACGGTCTTCAGTGAGAACATTCACTGCAGTAAGGAAATCTGATAAGGCGACGGCTCTTTTAACGCTGTGAGTTAACGATAAGATGAGGTGCGGCGGCAAATGGTGGTAAGTAATAGATGGATGAGGGAGAGGGATTAAAAGAAAACTCATCCGTGACCTTATTCGGAAAATACACATAGAAAAAAAGGCATTATTAATTCTAAGAAAGAAACGAGGGGAAACCTACACTGTGACACCGGCCGATCACCTTGAGAAACACTAAGTCGTAGTCGGTGTTATGATCTTCTGAAAAGAATGCAACACAATTTTAAGCCATTTCAGTGGAAATGCAGCTGTTTTTGAGTGAAAATATATTTCGCACCCTTCCGGTCCCCAGCAAGTCCCCACTTTCTCCTCATTAACAGTTATTAAAGCCATACCGGGCACTTGCGCAGATTTCTCGAATCACACAGCAAGGGTTTCCTCAATGACCAAAAACAGCTTAAATGAATAACTGCCTTGCTAAAATAATATCGCTCTAGATAGAACAAGCTTTATTGCAAAAAACATCCCTTAATTTCTCACAGATTCTTGATATCTCGATGCGCACCTTTTCCGTTACCCTCCCCCTTTGCAGCATAGTCTGATTCTCTTTACTGCCAAAATCGATACGTAATAAGTGGATAACAGTAAACACAAACATATACAGTATATGTATATATCGTCCATGCTGTGATAAAAGTTTAGAAAAACTCTTCCGGACTTGGATGCCACCCTTGTTCGTAAACGCATCGGCTTGTGGATTTCGTCTTCTTTTTTTCCCCTTCAAGTTCTTCCTTTCTATGCGCTTTCTGCCGCAACGAAGCTCATCACGGTCACATCATATCTACATGCATGTCCATTTGCGTTTGTCTGGTTGTGTCACCTCACGAGCCACAAAAGCTTCAATGGTGAAACCTGGCTGGCAAGCACAATTTATTACGTTGTGAGAAGTTTCCAAGCAGAAGTTGCACATTATTAAATTTCGGGTACTTAGATCATTTTGATCATTCCTCGATGAGTTATGCCACATGGGAACTAATGCGGCCAAAAATAGAGAACACGGAAACAACCGCAATGAAGTTCAACATACGCCGGAATGCGACTTCCATGACGAAAAATGTAAAAGTCTGAGAAAACTTGTGCGGAAATTTCGGAAAAAGTTCGGTTTCGCAAGTAAATCGCCCGGTCATCAACATTTCACAACGTGCGGTCAAGGGCAATTCAGTGATCAGACAACAACGTATGTGTATGGCTAGCCATTCTCGAATTGATTTTGGTTACTTTTTCGACCGATTCCGTGACTGCAAAACGCACATACTGTGCCAGCCACTGGGCACACTTTTCAACCCTGCCTTCTTCTCTCTCCCTTCTTAAACAATTTCAAACAATTGTGCACACTTTCCAACGCTGCCTTCTTCTCCCTCTCCCTTCTTAAACAATTTCAAACAATTTCATCGAATCGATTACTGCTTTAGTTCGCATTCCAGCCACCACCTGCGGCTCTTTCTGGCTAAACGTGAGAGGATAGCAGGAGGGGAGGGGGTGAAAGGGCGGGGAATGCCATACTGCGCTAATTAGGCTGCTGAAAATGGAAACGCACTGAAACTCAAAAAGCATGCAAATTCAGATGAATAACAGCATTCATGAGCCAATCATCTCCTAATATTTGAACTAGGTTGCAACCTCCATTTTTGGCCGCATCAATTTAGCTGCCTTATTTCTTTGATTTAGTTTTTGCTTTTTTCCTCTCCTCGTCCCCTTTTTTAATTTCTTTTTCTGATTTTGTCGCGCCAGTTGCGAGTTCACCCAAAAAAGAGTCTGCGACTTGCGATTACCCCTCCCCCGCCCGAAAATGGGGCCTGGCGGGAAGAGGCAAGCTTATATATCAGCTGTGAGTATTACGAACCGATATTAATTGACGCAAATCTGTTGTAAATCTGTTCGATATTTGAAGCAGCTGGCATGAAAGAATCATGTGCGTTCAGCGCGACTACATGATAGTATAACGCCTCCAAATGATGCCTTTCTAACCCTTCGATAAGACCGATCTGAAACGATAATAACGATAATAGTTACTCGCTTCCGATCAAGCAATCAGCTAGATTGCTGTTTTGCCGTCAACGCAGAACGCATAAAATCCGAAATGGATTTTACGCGTTCTGCGAAATGGATTTAACATTTTATGCATTAGATGCGCTGACGGCTCGCGCAAAAGTTCCCGAAATTTAAGCTCAACTCTTAGAAAGACAAGTCGAGAAGAGAGAACAGCAGCTGTTTACACTTATAATATATGCCCTCTATACCATTTATCTACACTAATATCCCAAGAAACGATGAATCATGAACTGCAATAAAAATGATGGATGGGTCGCTGTCTGCCAAATGACCTAAAAAATCCTTTCACCCACCTACGTCAAACTACAAATCACTTAAAGTGCCAAAAGCTTTTCCGGAAGTAGATATGCGCTCATGAAAGCTGATATAAGATAATCCCAATGTGCTTGGTTTCTCCAGCTTCAGCAGGTCTTGAGCTGAATAAACTCTTGAGCTGAATAAACCATCAGACAGGCATGTATACCCAAATATACAATGTTGCTTTATCAACAAAAAAAAAAAGAATTCATCAACAGCCGTATGCACGGTTTTATGCAGAGGAAGCTGCTAAATTACAGCAACAAGGGCTCCCTTAAAGCAAATATTCAAGCAGTTCTTAAACCGACCGTTCAATTAATGACTTTCCTTTGAAATGGCACGCCGGGACAGAAATTGTTTGAAATGTGAGATGACAAATCAGTACTATAAGAGCTACAAAATTTTTCGTCTCATTTGCTTTGCTTCTCATGAAAATGCGTTCAAAACCTGCTGAAAACACAATGAGAAAGTACCTGATTACAAGCCTGCCCGTCATTTGGATTCGCACGAAAAGCACACACATACAATTCTCGAGCCAATTTCATATCACCCTAAAAATATTATCGAATGATGCGCGTCGACGACAACTTAACAATCTTTGATTCTACGGATGCAATGATCGAACTGCAACGGTTTCCATCAAAGCGACGACTCGATCAAATCCGATCCCTTTGCGCTGCGATTGGACATATCCATCATGCAACCATTCAACAATGCAATCTTCCAATAACGAAGAAATAAATATATCAGTTACAGCAGATGGTCAAAAATCGTTCGAAGCGACTGCACAATGAACAATACTAAAAAACTTACGCTCCAAAATTTGGATACTGCTGCTGAAATGAGGCAACGATGCGGGGGGAAGGGGGAAGGAAGGGAGGTACAATTTATTTCCTATTCGATGGTGCAACTTAGGTAATTCCTGAGCTGCGAGCATAAATTGTACCCGTTCACAACTTACGAATCGGCCGGGTGGGCGGCACTATCGAAGTACATGTTACGACAGCGCGCTGGCATGCATTCCACTTAATAAGCTGTGTAAGCGAGCACTCACCAAATATCGAAATAAGTCTCCCATTCGAAGACAAATAAAATGCGAAAATCGCCTGATTGTACGTGGTGATAAAGACGAACTACTGGAGCATGGCACGATAGCCTTAGGGCACATCGACGCGACCGCTGGCACATCTTTGATCACAAAGCCTTAAAGTGCCCGTTCAATCGTGGAATTTGGAAATCATGAACATGTAAACGCACTGCTTGCGCAACGCCAATCACATCCGCTCCCTTGCACGTTCAACAATCCTACTTATCGAAAAATCGGTTCTCATATTATGCCAAGGTAAAGTACTACATGCTAAGATACCACCCCAGGTACGAAGACAGGCAAGCATCAGTCACTTCATTAAAAAAATTGTCAACGAATGCAGCGTCATCAAGACAGCAAGATAAAAAAAGAAGAGACAGAAAGAAAGTGGAGGAAAAGAGAGACAAGGAGAGGGATTTCGACAGAAAAAACCTGCAGTGTCGTTTTACTAAAAACGAATTTTCGCTACGGATCCCTGGTCGCATATTTTAGGAAGATTTTGATCCGTTTCAAGTAGCAATTGGCCGCAGGTAGCGGAAGCATCTCCCCCTCTCCGCTCAAAAGGCGTAGCTTTGAAAGGGGCACGCGTGTGGAGAGAGGGAGGGAGGGGGGGTGGGGGGGGGGCGGAGCTCCACAAAAAAGAGGTGACATCACTAGCGCATTAAAACATACCATACTTTTGTTGAACGAGCACGCTCAAGTCAGCCAGCTCACCGAGGCATTCGTAGAGTGCGCTTGTGTAGTTCTGCAAAACCAATAAATGGCTCAGATGTCAACAGTCTAAGACAGTGTTACATCACTGCAATTTTGGTGCACCGATGTAAATTCTCTATTCACACTTTCTGGCATCTCTGTGACCTTATCCGCGCCCTCTCTTCCAAATAACATATTTGCTTGATTATAAAACCCATGTTTTGTAAGTTTCGTGGTGCTCGGAATAAGTGCTTTTACTTGATTATATATATTTTCGTACGAGCGTACGTCGCCCACAGGGAAAATGTTTTAATTCATTCTTTTTTACTACTGTAACTGCTTAATGCCTTTACAAACAACACTATATTTCGTTGGACTGCGCATTTTCTCTCTAAGTGCAAGAAGCCGATCCACTGCGGGTTAACAATAAACAAAAATATGCGCTTGTCCCTTTAAGTCTATCTGCTTCCGTTCCTTTTGCAAGTGCGTCCCTTAGTATTACCCCAACTCATTTTTCGTGAGACGCATCTGCACACTATAATGATACAAAACCTCAAAACGAAACAACATGACATCAGTCAAAACTTAGAAACTTACTGAATGAGATGGAACTACGCTATGAACCGAATGGTTTTACGCACGATATCGTATCATATATAAACAATCGCAATCTTATTATAAAACAGATAACTCAAAATAGAACTACGATTGACATTGTTGTAAAAATTCTTCAGCTGGTTCGATAAAAATAAATGACGCAGAACAGCCTAATCTGACAGACGAGAATCCCTTATAGAAATAAACAAAGCAAACTAACAGCTGTCGTATTTACTCGTTTTTCAAGTCTCATGATCCATAACATCCGTAATTTTTCATAACAGATGACGGGCGAGAACAGCAAGCGGGAAGGGACTATTAAAAGGAAAACGGTAAATTTTCAAAGAAAAATCTGCCTCTTTTGTCTTTGGAGATGACGACCCTTTAAATCTGTCAATGTGATCCTTCTGTATACTGAAGAAAAGCACATCGGCTTTTTGTTCGAAAGCGAAATGCACGTCCGTTATGAAAAGATTCTCCAGCAACTGAAAACAAATTCTGAAAAGCATAATGCTAAACAGGGAATTTATCAATAAAAAGCACTACTAACGAAAAAAAAAACTACAAGGGAATTACCAACAAAAAAAACGCCAACAGAAAGCAAACTACTGACTTCACTTTGGAACCAAATTCAAAAAGATCGACTCTCAGAGCCAGAGGATTTGAATCTACAATAAAAAGAAAAATCGAAATGAAAGAATCAACAATGGGCTACTAATATGGGCTGACTCGAACAGTTTGCCTTTCATTAATCTCGAACAGCAAATATAACACTGTCTTTACACACTCCTTTCGCAATCTTCAAATTTAATTGCCCCCGTAACTTGGTGCATACACGTTCAGAGTGCATAAATTGGAATATTATGCACTGAAATTCCAATTCATAACATTCAGCGGTTCGCAGAACAACTATACAGCCAAATTTCTCGCCTTTAAAATATTGGTTACAAACAATTTCCAGAATAGACTTCCCTAGTTTCACATCCAAATAACAATGCTTAACAATACTATCAGCCGTGAGATAAAAAAGTATTTGAAATACCGAAGAGACGGACCTCTGCCTATCGATCGCTTTCTCTTTTCCTCGAGAGAAAAAGATTGATAGGCAGAGGTCCATCCCTTTGGTACTTCAAAAACGTTTTTACAGCTGTAGCCAGCAAGAGGAGACGCTCACCCACGTTGCCCTCTAATTTCTAGCGGCTACCCATGCATACCAAAAATGAATAGGCCTCTATGCAAAACGCACTTTCGTTAACATAGTATATTCCATTTCAATCAACACCTGCTCAAGAAACGATTGCGCATGCTCGGCACAGGACTATCACAATATCTGCTTTCGAAATCACGCTTATCCGATCCTTTTGTATGAGTACTCAAATAATAATAACAATGTATTTTTAATGCACAACAAACGACCGATTGCGGAGAATTTGAATAAAAATTCGTTTTTTGAACCGCTAAAGTCACTACACATCTCAACAAAGTCTTTACAATACTGGCTTTAACAACAGCACTTAAAGTTGGCCAAAGGGATGAATTATGGGCATACGAAGTTGCTAAAGACTATAACAAAATACAGTGCTCATCGAAACATAAAAACAAAAACGGGTGTTATATTCAAATACCCTCATCATTGGCAGTCGATAATCAAATTCGGTGCGTTCCTCGGGGGGTGGGGGGGGGGCGGAGCTCCACAAAAAAGAGGTGACATCACTAGCGCATTAAAACATACCATACTTTTGTTGAACGAGCACGCTCAAGTCAGCCAGCTCACCGAGGCATTCGTAGAGTGCGCTTGTGTAGTTCTGCAAAACCAATAAATGGCTCAGATGTCAACAGTCTAAGACAGTGTTACATCACTGCAATTTTGGTGCACCGATGTAAATTCTCTATTCACACTTTCTGGCATCTCTGTGACCTTATCCGCGCCCTCTCTTCCAAATAACATATTTGCTTGATTATAAAACCCATGTTTTGTAAGTTTCGTGGTGCTCGGAATAAGTGCTTTTACTTGATTATATATATTTTCGTACGAGCGTACGTCGCCCACAGGGAAAATGTTTTAATTCATTCTTTTTTACTACTGTAACTGCTTAATGCCTTTACAAACAACACTATACTATTCTGCGTTGAAATCCTCCTTTCGAATTTCGTTGGACTGCGCATTTTCTCTCTAAGTGCAAGAAGCCGATCCACTGCGGGTTAACAATAAACAAAAATATGCGCTTGCCCCTTTAAGTCTATCTGCTTCCGTTCCTTTTGCAAGTGCGTCCCTTAGTATTACCCCAACTCATTTTTCGTGAGACGCATCTGCACACTATAATGATACAAAACCTCAAAACGAAACAACATGACATCAGTCAAAACTTAGAAACTTACTGAATGAGATGGAACTATGCTATGAACCGAATGGTTTTACGCACGATATCGTATCATACATAAACAATCGCAATCTTATTATAAAACAGATAACTCAAAATAGAACTACGATTGACATTGTTGTAAAAAAATGAATAGGCCTCTATGCAAAACGCACTTTCGTTAACATAGTATATTCCATTTCAATCAACACCTGCTCAAGAAACGATTGCGCATGCTCGGCACAGGACTATCACAATATCTGCTTTCGAAATCACGCTTATCCGATCCTTTTGTATGAGTACTCAAATAATAATAACAATGTATTTTTAATGCACAACAAACGACCGATTGCGGAGAATTTGAATAAAAATTCGTTTTTTGAACCGCTAAAGACACTACACATCTCAACAAAGTCTATACAATACTGGCTTTAACAACAGCACTTAAAGTTGGCCAAAGGGATGAATTATGGGCATATGAAGTTGCTAAAGACTATAACAAAATACAGTGCTCATCGAAACATAAAAACAAAAACGGGTGTTATATTCAAATACCCTCATCATTGGCAGTCGATAATCAAATTCGGTGCGTTCCTCTTTCGGTGTATACTGCAACTGCTTGATTTGCTGCCAGATTTTCGTTTCTTCCCTCGCTGATGGCATCACACACTTGTCCTTCTGCAATGCAAATACCATATGAGCAAAGAATTGAACGCATGTGAAATACAATGCGAAATAAGCTTATTTTAACAAATGCTAAGCCGCCGAACCAACCACAGGACGATAAATCCAGAGTGGGGGGAGGACATACTTCGTGACACATGCATCCTGCAGCATACTTTGCGATAGCCCCGGCCTATATGTATACATATATATATATATGCATATATATATAGGCCGGGGCTATCGCAGATTTTTTACGGTTTCGTTCAATTTCGTAAAATTGAACGAAACCGTAAAAAATCTGAAACATCCTCTGCACTCCATTTCGCGACGGTAAAGCGCCTCGTGTAACCAATGGTTTTCACAGAAAAGTGCGCTTCATGCGCACTGCATGAGCGTTTCAACCTTCTCACTCCACTTTTTTTTCGCCCCCAAGCCTTCCTCCTCCCCTCCCTCCCTTCCTCACGACTTTCGAAAATTTCAGCAAGGCGGCATTTCCGAACCAAATTGTTTAAGTAACGGAATTCTATACCACGCTTTGAGCGTCACTAGTTTTGGTGCCGATATTTTTGGACAATAAAGTTGCTTCACATAGAGAATCGGCATAGACAACACATGCAGACTAACACAAACAGAATTGCGCTGCACACGCCCGCACCATGCTTTGAAAACTTTGAAAATAACACACGGGAACGGAAGCTACGCAGAATCAATCATCACTTGCGTTTGTTTGCAACTTGAATTAGCGCTTATTATGCGGTCGATCTCAGTTGGCTACCGTGGAAGCCAAATTTGCATATTTCTTTAAGAATAATCCTGTCGATGATTGGCTCTATTGTAAAGCAGGATAATGAGAATAATAACTATAATTTGCATACATAACTGCAGTTCAAGTAGACCATCACTCACCTAATTGCCGCTGAACGCTAAAAACGAACCTGCGAAAGACATTTCCTCAGCATCGTTAACATACGCCAATTTTATGCAACTTCCGCCGAGACAAATGGCGCGCTATGGACCATCATTTGCATGCATATGCATATAGTTCAATTCACGAAACAGAAAAATGCTAATGATGAAACTTAGCACATTTAATCATCGTTATTCCGAGTTCGTGAACAAAATGTCTGCGCAATTTAAAAATTTCTAGACGAATCACAACGCATAGAAAATGGTTTGGCGAGGAAGGCAGGCCAAGCTAACAAACTGCTTTCAATTTTATATCGTAGCGAAATGCGATCGACGTCCCACAGCATGTAGAATAGTGCAAAGTGCAGCAGCGTTAAAAACAGCTTAAAACGCAGATTTTTTGACGAGAATGGACAACAAGCTCGAGAATTCTAAGGAAATGCCAACCAGCAGCAAAAGCAGTTGCGAGCTCGTGAAAATTTCGGCTGACCACCACCGCTAACAATATGAGCCACAATCGAACGGAAATGTTTGTTGGATGCAGCTAAGCGTTCTTCGTCAATTGCTCAAATATTCACTAAACGAACCACACGATTTTAATGCGATCGCCGAAAGCACGTATCGTGCCATTTCCCCAACCCCTCCCCCTCACCCCCTCCAGCATGCTTCCCAACTCCATTAACGAATTCCAGTTCGATGCAACTAGAAATATGCAGCACAGCACTGTGCTTTCTCGCAATTCCGTCCATCAGTTCAACTAAAAAAATCATTCTTTCCCAAAAAACAATCAATCAAGCGAAATACCGGATTGCTGCGAAATTAAAGATCGGCCTGGTAAGATCTCTGCACAAATTATTTCTTTCGCCTAGCCGCCAACCCGACCGGTTGCACAATGAACTGACAAAATCTAGATAGGCAAATTCTTTGTCATTTCCGAGTGTTCAAGACCAGTCCTCATGTGTACAATAAGGAGACTTGAGAAATGGCACAGGACGTGTGCACACAATTTGTGCCATGTCCGTGACTCTACAATCACCAAGCTGAATCCATCAAGCAGGCAGTCATACAGATAGGCATGCAAACAAACGAGGAGGCACAAACTTGCCGCATCTTCCTCTAACAGCATTAGAAGTGTGTGATGCAATTCCTGTAAAAAACACACAAACACAGGGGCAATTTGTGTGCATCGTCCTCCAAACTGCAAACGAACCAAGCTTTAAAACTGCTTTACTTACTGAGCAAAATTTTTTAGATAACGCTCACGCTCACCTTCCCGGCATACGACCTACCATTTATAAGACAAGGGGGAAGAGAGGGGAGGGGAGAGTGGGATGAGGGCGTGGAAAGGGGTACAGCACACTCCATTTGAATACGGCAATGTTTCACCGCACTGACTTCACTTCTTCGACATCAAACAGACCAGTGAACCAGGTGATGGAATGAGTTCTTTCATTTTTTAAAGCTTACTTCTAAATCACTGGCCTAGTTCCACAACGCCAATATCAACTAAAAAAAGGTTAACGATGTAGTACTTTTAAATTTGCCTACCATCATCATTTACGCGATACACGAAAGAACATAGCTTTGGTAAAAAACGAAACGAAGCATGAAAGTAACGTTCAGCCCTAAGTATATGAATTTTCGACGATCCAAATGTGATTACAAGTTCCCCACATCGTGAACGCTACTACCCTACATTTGTTTTGTAAACAGCAGCCACTATGCTCATTACATTAACGTCTAACGCTGTCCCACGCATCAAACCTATATGGACGTGTTTCTGCTCCACTCACCAGACATATCAAAATCAGTCGCCTTTCCCTTCATGCCAGTCTCGACGTATAGCCGCCATATGAAAGTATCGTCGCTTCTCAAGCACTCGAGGAAATTTCAGTGATTTTTTTTCGAGGAAAACATTGTTTCAGCTTGAGATCAACATGATCCATGTGTATCGATCCAACAAACGCATTCAGCCAACAATTCGCTACCAAATGATCGTACATCAACATGAGGGTATAAGTTACCCGTAGAAATCCCGACGAAAGAAAAACACCATTTAAGTGATGAAAACTTTATTAGTCCTCTGCAACAAAACGAACGTACAATACTTTTAGCATATAAAATGACAACAACGAAATCTTAAAATATCAAACAAAAGAAAATGTCCATTCCATTCATACAAAAACTTTAGAGAAGATGAAAACGACAAAAAAACATCAAAGAAATTTTCACAATAACATTCGGCACCATCATAAATGTTCCACAAAATAAAAGGCGCCAAGAAAATGTTCCACAAGATCGAACATAGAGTTTTCAAAAATGTAATATAAAAACAAAAACATAAATATCCAATATTTTCGTAAAATGTTTTGCCAGAAGAAAAAACATGAATAAAGTATCGGAACACTCCATAGATTAGTATTATGAAGCATTGGCGACGAACTGCAGCCAACGCACACTAGTGTCACATATTTCCACAAATCTTCCATTATCTCCACATCTGGAGAATCCTTCAAGTTTTCGCTTTCTCATCAGCGAAATGAACGCGACAGAGTGGAGAATAACACAAAACTAGCGGCTCACATTAAATTACCACTTAAATCATGAAAGATTCATTCGTAAAATGCATTTCCGCATATTCTTCTGCCTCAGCTACACTTTACCTCATCCCTCCCCCACTCCTCCTCCCTCAGAAATAGCTCCGATAGACAAACCAATTCTTTCAGTAGCACCACCTAAAATACTGATACGGGAATAACCAAATCTTTCACAGATATAATTCGCAAGAATGATTCACACCTATGATAACGGCTGATTTCTAATATAAATTAAAAATATGAAAGGAAAAAACAATTAACCACCTATATCGAGAGGTCAATACTTTTTGCAAGCAACGCATTTTGGGAATAAAAACCTTTGCTGAAGCTGAAGAGATTAGCATCTAAGGCCCTTACAGAGCGCAAAATGTTGCCTCACTGTTCTGAAACGTCGCCAAATTGCAATTCTTTTCTTAAACAAAAATGGCCAATTACGATACACTGAATGACCACAGCTGATAAAGGCACAGCAACAGTTTTCACTTTAAAATGATCGTTAGAAGCGAAAAACTCGCGGAGTGGAAAAACTTGTCAAGAATTTCCTCACTTGGGAAACAAAACAGCATACGATGTCCTTCGAAAGACTAAAATAACAGAGTATGCTCATCCATTCGACCATACAGTAACGCTAGAAGTACTGTACTGCTTCAAAAATAAAACCCCTGCAGAGAACACATAAGATAATAAAAGGATAACGAAATTTTCGAGAATACTGACTGGAAAACATTAGAAATATAGAAGTTTAAAAAGAAGAAAAATTCGACGTAAAAGCAAATGAAACAAATACAACGAGAGAAAAACACACGCACACCTATGGGGGGAGCATAACCATGTGGCCACTGTTAACCAACGTATAGCACCCGTTACACACACACGCACACATATCATACTTGAACACAACACCCGCCACAAAAGTTCAGAGAAATAAAATGACAAAAACGCTTCAAATGTTGATCGAATTTTTAGCACTCACAATAAACACGGTAACAACTGAAAAAAAAAAAAGAAACCCCCTCAACAACCTTAACGCAAAATCGTATTTGATGCACACAACCTGGGGTTTCTGATACGAGCGAAGAGGCTGTACAGTATCACTCACCCCCCATTGTCAACTGGTGAACGTATATGGATGGCTGCTTTGCCCATCAATTTCTATATGAAAATAGCTCTGTTTGTGATGAAAATTAAGCGTAAAACTAAAAATCAATCCCGGAATCCGTGAACTATTTTCAAAAAAGACGCTATGTTATGGTCAAATTAGTACTTCCTCCCTTCCTCACCTTCCAGAACTTTCCCGCGCTTACAAGAACAACCTTAAAAAAAGCAATGGTTGTAGCAATAACTCCATGAACCATGTTTCTTCCAATCTGATAGAGGTATCAAGTCCAAATATTCCAGGTGAGAGCAAGTCATGATCAAAAAGATAATAAAAATAAAAGTTTTACGGTCATCACTCGTTAATGCGGCTGCTGAAGACCAACACAGTGAACGGGACAGCGCAGGATCCTTTTGTCTACACATCCGAGCGCCGTCCTGTTTTCAAGATTAAAGGAAAATTGCTCTTTTCCCTATTAAGCTTCAACGCTTGTAGAGCTTAAAATCGCCTCTAGCCCGATTACAGCAATACAGCGTGCATATCTATGAATAAGCCATAATAAAAATTCAAGGGGTAAAGTTAGAGACTATTCACTGAGGAAGAGGAAGAATTATAAACTTTTAAAAATGAAGTGATTTCGGTCGAACTTTTCTGAACATTTTACAGCGCCGGAATTAAATAAACTTGAAGGCACGCACCATAAACTTTTCCACCCAAGCTCCCCTACCCCTTCCTCCACCTTCCCCCCCCCCCCCCCCCCCCCCCACACCCCCCCCCCCACGACAACTGGCGTCTTCGGAATTTCGTGCACGGAACTATTCGGACAACTAAGCCACGTGACAAAAAAGCAAGTCGTTTTTCTTCTATAAGACAAGTAATAAAAAAGCAAGTTCTTTCTCATCTAACGTATATTCTCATAAAAACTACTCAAAGAAACAACAGTCCACCTCAACAGCTGCAAATCTGGAATATGCAGAAAATAAAATATTACGGCGACCTGCAATCCAGTCAATGTGAACCCGCCCCCATTCTGTCGTCGTTTCTAACACGACCTCGCCTCTCCTGCTTTGATTTATGAATAAAATAGGGTGGCAAACCACTAGGAAACAAAAATCACACATACACACACACACAGACCGGGAACGAGAATAAAACACTTCAAAAAGTGACGGAAGAAATATGAGGGCGAAGAGGAAACAAAACCGAAGAGCTCTCATCTACCAACGGCAAAAAGAACTTGCAGAACAAAAACACAGAATAACGCAGCGGCGTCCGATGCACCTCAGATTCACAGAATTGAAAAAAAAAAAAAGAGGAAAAAGAAATAAACACAAAACATAGCAATTTCCATTAGAACGTTTTCAATTAAGGAATCAGAAACGTTACGTAAGATTCAAAGAAATGAGGACAAAAACGTCGAACAGCACACAACTCAACCGGCACCTAGAAAATTATCGAAGCGCCGAAATTAAAATCTCCTAGTCCTTAAAACATTAATTTACAAAACGAGGCAGTTGCACAAACAAAACAATACAATAACGGGCTCACCTAAAACGTGAAAAAAAAGACTTATTTCACTGATACTACATAGCACTCTCCCCCCCCCCCCCATGGCAGATGGCCATTCCACAAAATGATGCTAGACGATAGCATCACATGCGACACGCCCGGCTGTTACCCAAGAACATTATGATAAGCTTAAACAGTGCAATATCTATAGCTATGATCATACAGAAAACAACTTTTCTCAAGTCGCCCTTGCATTACGTTGAACCATCATCAAAACACTCGCTGCAATATCCTCTCCCATGTCTTCTCCGTCTCTTCTTACTTTAGACCTGTTCTATCCACTTCGAAGACAAGTACATCTCGTACGTACTTATCTCGTAGCAACCAGATAAAACAGTGAAGTTGTAACCTTTGCTATAACACCGATACGCTGTCTTTAATTCGCTAGAGTAATCCTGAACAACTAGGTTTCTCTGGGGAGGTTGCCACCTAACCTTTTCTCTCTGCCACCCAAAAAACGGCACGAATATTATGATACCAATATAAAAGCATACAATTTCTGCACATGGTTGGTACATAAAATTATGAGCTGCAACATCAAAAAATTAGCAGAATACGAATAAATCTCACTGCTCAAAGATTAACGCTGCACTACGAACAATAATAAAATCCACAACTGAAAAACGCATACGCACGTTGTACTATGACCAAATCCACAAAACAATAAAAACATAGCCAATAATGAGAAATTAGATCGTTCGTATCCCATCAAACAGGGATCAACACCTAAAATCAACAACAACTTACCTGAAATATAAGCGAGGCCTTGTTATACGCACAAAAAAAATAACAATAAGCGAACAAAAGGCAAAACACAAAAACAAAACAAAATAAAATGGCCATATCATCAAGAGACGATACTAACACTAGGAATCCCCTATAGCCCCGAATATCGAATTTGGTAAAATTTCAACTACACACCTAACGTACCATCAACTGACCGCATTGATCAAAAAATCTGGCGCTTAAATGAATGACTATTAACACGAACACTGTAATCGCTCGGAAATGTTGCAGTAATTCTTTTGTTCGATCATCAAAACAGCGCACTGAATTGAAGCACCGTCCTCATCACTCCTAAACAACAAAACAATATCCAGGCGTTACCACAACCTATTACCCCTCCTCTGCCCTTTTCAGATGCCACAAGGAAGTTTAAAATGCTTAGCATATTGCAGGTCCTAAAATTGAATTGTGAACAACCTCACCGGGGTCCCATGGGAAGCATAGGGTTAGCGATAGATACAGGAGGTGGGGGCGCAGTGGCCGCGTTGTGAAGTTCTCGGAACGCGTTCTCTAAGCACCGTCTCAAATCAAAGAACGACACTACCAACACGTTGTCTCCGTCGCGAGAAACCAGTTGTATTTTCTCGTTGAGGCCAGCATCCAGCTGCAAGTTGTCATTTTTTGAACCTTTATAACCTTATTTCAACTATTCTAATCCGTAATTATATCTAACAGAAGAAAGACAAGAATATAGAGTTTAGGTCAAAAACTATATTAAACAGAGAGGAAATCGTGATAGTTTTTTCCCTCTTTGACAGGGAAAGAGAGGAAGATAAGGCTACGGAGGATGGAAGGGTGACGGAGAGAATGTTTGCAAAGCCATTATTCGATCGGTCATGTATGGACTTCCCCACATAACACAACAACAACACATCTGATTGGGACTAAATTGTGAAGGGGGGCAACAACCTCAACCCTCCAAAACATTCAATGAAGTGCGATTGTGGAACAGAATGTGATAAGTCAAAAATCGTTCATTGAATATGCACTGAAATATACCTTATTAAGGCACGAAATAATGTGGGCCATATCGATCCATGGTTTACCCGCTTCGGTGACCTGGTGAAAGAGGTAATCGCGGAATAACTTCAGAAGGTAACGATCACCCGTCTCACTCCATGACATGTCCATTTGAAACCTCCAAATCACGAACTCAAACATATTGTCTGTTCCTTTGTACGTTCCGATTCGCTGACTCAACTGCATAAATACGCAACGGATACGCACTTCAGCGAGCGTGTGTACCACAACGACTAATGTACCACTAACAGCTTGACGATCAACTCCATTTCCCAATCGACTGCTTCTCAGAAATCAAATAGCGCATTCGCTACCATATCGCTAGTGCATCTCATGTAAAATTCTAACTATACCTTGGCACCTGCGAGACCTCAAAAAAAAAGGCTCCCCTATCAAAAACCACATAAACGGGAATGTAAGGACAGCCTTTTTAGCTAATAAGGACACAGCGATTTTTTGTAAAATGAATGTTGCATATCGCAACTGCAACAAAGTATTGTATGATTATAAATAAAGATTGCATCTGCAAATTTTAAAGGCAAATGGAAACAGCATATGCTCTACATGATAAATAATGCTGTGCCCAACGTTTCACAAAATCAAACTGAAAGGTATTTCTGACGTTTCATTGATGTTCAGCGATAAACCATTCGTTAGTATGTCCTGCACTGCAAGACCGTTTATTGGGGTAAAAAGAACTTGAAAATGTAGGGCAGGAAATAATAATAACTTTCAGTGCTTTTCAATGAGTCGCGATAATTAAGTGCGAATGACATATTCGGCATCAACTAGCCGCTATTCGTTCAAAAAATGAGGTAGGGACATGTAAACTTGATATTAAGCTGAATTATATACTTTAACGAAAGCGTGTTACACCTTCAACGCGTTTACCATATTTACACAAATTGCATGAACTCATGCATGACTACTTAAATCAAAATAATCAGCTAAAGAAATACGAACAATAATGCAGTTCGAGAGTGCGGTTGCTCGATATTTAAATCTTCTTTGCCCCGATACTGGTGCTCGCATTAAATCTTCAAGGCGACTTGCTGCCCCAACAGATTGCGTATGATATATTGTTGAGCACTCAGTGTCACTAGATGCGCACTTTAAAATGCGTTGCCTGCAGCAAGGCAGCGCGCTTTACGTTTCAAGTTGCGTTCGAGATGCACACGGCATTTGGCGGCACGTAGGAGATGCATTCGATGCAAAATGTCACCTTCCACCTCTTTTGTTTTTCTTACTGATGATATCTCAGAAGACTTACTGTGGCCGTTCAATGATCGTGTTGAGCTTGCACAGCAGACGAAACAATCTGCCGTTCTCGAGTTCCTTTGAGAGTTCGTTCTCTAGCAGGTCGTTCTTCATCTGTGCTGATTCGAGTTGCGCATAGAACCTCGCACCTATCATTGGCATTACCTCGTTTATCGATCGTATTCGACTACCCTGGGCTGATACGCTCAGCAGCAACCTCAAATAAACGATAGCTTTTTCTTTACGTCACAAGATAACGTAAAGAGGAGAAACAATTTCGATCGAAAAGGAACGCAACAATAACCTGCGGCAAGATATGGAGCGAATGGCGAGAGACTTGGCTGACGTTATCGCAGCGGGAAAAATTCCTATGGAGTATCTCGTTGTTCGCCTAGGCAACCTCTACCTCAGTATTACAAGTTATCTTCTCATCCAAGCCTTCATTTTCATCGCCTGTACTTACTTCATACGCATTCGGCGTTTCACCTCTCAAATCGTACCAGTAATAGGGATGAGGGGACGGAAGAGTGGGGCTGTGGGTGTCGCTTGTGCTCGAAAGTCCAACTACACCTTGTCACTGAGGCCGTTAGTATCTACTGTAAATAAAGTCAAACTCTCGTAAGCAGCTGGTTGTTTCAAAAATCAAAGCTGGAATTTGAGCGCAATCCAATCCAATATCATTGAAGTATGATTCTCGCTTTCAGTCCGAACAGCTGAATCCATGTAAATTTTTACATGGATGAAGAATTAAACTTATACGGAACTTTAAAAAATTTACATGGGACTTACACGATAAGCGTTAAAACTAATGCTAATCATGCAAGTTTTATATGGATGAAGAATCGAATGAGTGCTAGGCACGATGAATAATGATGCACTGTCCGTTCAAAAAGAAGGAGAACGTTGCATACGAGATGATATTCTTCATGTCCGCAGTGTAGTGCTGCGAGATGACCGCAAGACTCGCTGAGAGATTTTCGCGTCGTGCTGCATGTAACGAGCCCATCGCCAATGCAACGATCACGCGACCCAGCCCACAGAGATCCTCCTGCTAGACAATACCCTTAGAGTGTTCACACGCTCTTACCAAGACAGTTTTTCAATAAAAGCGATCGAGAAATGCAAAAAACGGGGAAAAAATTACGACCTCGGGAATTCTGCGTTACCTCGCACATTTTAGGTCTCTAGAACCGGAATCAGAATAAAAAAAAGCTAAAATTCCCGGTCGCGATCGGCCGGAATGGAAAAATAGCTTCATTGTTTACCGCCTAAAATCAATACCTAGCTCAGCATGCACGAAAACATAAAATACGATAGACCAGGACGAACAAAGAAGGGCTTCAGCAAGTGCAACTATCTCATTACATAGACTGGAATCCTAGCGGAATTACCACTTTCGAACCCTTTAAAGTATTCGGTAAAAGCATTAAGATTTTCGGTTCTTACATAAAATAAATTGAAACAAAATGACAAAAAGTGATTCGTGAATGTATCTGAAAAGCTTTCCAATTCAGCCCGCACCAGTACTTATCCCCAGCTTACAAAAGGGTATGTTTGGTTGTTCTTGAAGACGAATTTTTGCATATTACGATAATCAATAGTGTACAACTCGTCTTTCAGACTCTTTTGTAAAGGAATATGGCTGCTAAAAGACAACAGTATTGCACACATTCTGGTCAAATTTCAAAGCATTTCTCTCACAAGCGCCTTTCGCTAGACACATGGTTCCCCATCACCAACTGGGAAAAGAAAGAAGAGCGGGGGAGGGAGGATGGAGGACGAAGGGACAGAGTGACTGAGATTTTAGATGCTCGCAGCGCTTCCGTTTCTGCTGTTTTGTAGAGATCATAAAAAACAGTGATAAAAAAACCGCAATTTTGGAGATTTGGATAAAATTTTCCAGAAAAAGGAAGGACACAGAAAGAGCTCGCAACTGGATGTTTCACTGCCCGAATCTCTCTCTTTTTACCACCACTTACATGGAGAATTTTAAGACAAAATTTTAAGACAGAGAATTTTAGCGCACAACTGAAACGAAAATTACAATTTGAATGAACCTCTCACATTTCCAACAGCAGCCTACAAAGTTGCCTCCTATTGTTCTCATGCGCTTATCACTAGTGATCCCAACTATGCGTCCCAAAAACACTACCAAAATATCAATGCTTATATGTCAAAAAACCAATCCATACCTTGTGAGACTGTAGATTTAAACTAACGTCGAAACACTTGCTTAAATTCGATTGCTCTTGAGCTGAAATATTTAGCGGCAGACCTCCCCCACCCCTCCCCTGCTATATTCACGCAGTAGGTTTTAAAAGCCGATTCACTAAAAGCCACCGAATCCATCCTACTAAGGAACTTGTTGCAGAAATCCGCTGCAGACGACGAGACTGCCCCTCTCTATAACTGAGGTGGATAAGCGCGAGCGATCAATGACACTCTGTGAAGTGGCAGCGTTAAAACACCCTGCTTCTTGGCCAGGGAGGAACGGGTCGCCCGCATATACACTCAACATAAATAAACGAGAATGGGGAATAACCTGCTGATGCTGGATAGAGTTGTGGCTACTCTCGGGGCTGACAACGTCCAACACTCCGCATGAACTCAGCATTAACCTCAAGTCAAGCGACCGCAGTGAAAAGTATTAGAAGCAAGAACAATGGCTTAAGAATTAATTAGTTACGTGTCAAGTCATACATAAAACAGCGCTCACAATGACCGTTTCACATTCACTTCTATAAAAACGAAGTTTCACCTAGCCTACTATAAATGCGAAATTCGAATGGTAGCATTTCTTCAGAGCATTTCTCTCCTCTTCGCGATATGCACAACAAGTGAATTACTCTCAGTCACAGTGTGCACGATCGAGTGCTTGCGCATTTTGGGTGAATACAGCAACCATTGCAAAACAATTTCGTTCGTTTGAAAACACAATATTTCTTCAATGCAAAAATATTTATAACACCAAAGCGGAGCAGGAGGAGTTCAGCAAAATTGCTAAAAGCTGTCTGCGCATATAGAGATGCGTGGAAAATGTCCTATGTGAATCGCAAGAAGTAATCGGTTGTAAAGTTGCACGATTCACAGCAATACAGACTCCAGAAAATAGTGCTCTGCTCTGTACTACGACACCGCAGCCTACAAGCGACCTGTCACCCATAAATACACTTTGCCATTTTTGCCTTTTTCTACAGATTTCGCCAATTACAAGTAAAAGTCATGATTTACAGATCGATTTGGAGATGAGGCTGCAATCTGCTTCGTAATACTATGTAAAAGTGAAAGCGACAAAGAAAAAACTGAAGAAAAAGAAAACGAGGTCGCAGGCCGATACAGTCGAAACCTGAACGGAGATAATTCACGGCGCTAAAAGATTAAAAATCATCTATGCCCCAAATTACAACATAATCACAGACTATTTTTGCCCCCCACTGCGGTCTACAGCTTAATCACTTGCACAACAAAAAAAGAAACAGCGAATGGAAATGAAAAACAACACTGACTTTGTCTTGCTGAAGACGATAATTTTGGTGGGTTCAACAGTCCTCGCAGCCATACCGCTTGAATGAATGGCTCGTAAAGCGGACGAAAGCTGCACTATATATGTCCATATTAACGACTCCTGCAGCCCACCGCTGCCTATACCTAAAGCGCTACAATGTTACTCTTTCGCAATCACAAGTCACATCTACATTTTCTCGAAGGAGTGCGACTAATATTTCGGATCTGTTTCCTTTTCCCCTATTCACCCAGCTAAGGGTTTCTTGATGACAGACAGGGGATTTGTAAAAGAAAAGGCCATATGCGATCCAAGACATGCAATGAAAACGTAACTCAGGATTCTTGGATTTCTAACGAATTTTTGCCTTTGCGGTTTCATGTTGTGCCTCTAGTAAAATCACAACATTGAAATCAGCCTGATTAAGGGATAACCAAGTTGTGCGAAGTAACGAAATGCCGTTAGGATTGTAAATAAAGTCAAACTCTCGTAAGCAGCTGGTTGTTTCAAAAATCAAAGCTGGAATTTGAGCGCAATCCAATCCAATATCATTGAAGTATGATTCTCGCTTTCAGTCCGAACAGCTGAATCCATGTAAATTTTTACATGGATGAAGAATTAAACTTATACGGAACTTTAAAAAATTTACATGGGACTTACACGATAAGCGTTAAAACTAATGCTAATCATGCAAGTTTTATATGGAAGAAGAATCGAATGAGTGCTAGGCACGATGAATAATGATGCACTGTCCGTTCAAAAAGAAGGAGAACGTTGCATACGAGATGATATTCTTCATGTCCGCAGTGTAGTGCTGCGAGATGACCGCAAGACTCGCTGAGAGATTTTCGCGTCGTGCTGCATGTAACGAGCCCATCGCCAATGCAACGATCACGCGACCCAGCCCACAGAGATCCTCCTGCTAGACAATACCCTTAGAGTGTTCACACGCTCTTACCAAGACAGTTTTTCAATAAAAGCGATCGAGAAATGCAAAAAACGGGGAAAAAATTACGACCTCGGGAATTCTGCGTTACCTCGCACATTTTAGGTCTCTAGAACCGGAATCAGAATAAAAAAAAGCTAAAATTCCCGGTCGCGATCGGCCGGAATGGAAAAATAGCTTCATTGTTTACCGCCTAAAATCAATACCTAGCTCAGCATGCACGAAAACATAAAATACGATAGACCAGGACGAACAAAGAAGGGCTTCAGCAAGTGCAACTATCTCATTACATAGACTGGAATCCTAGCGGAATTACCACTTTCGAACCCTTTAAAGTATTCGGTAAAAGCATTAAGATTTTCGGTTCTTACATAAAATAAATTGAAACAAAATGACAAAAAGTGATTCGTGAATGTATCTGAAAAGCTTTCCAATTCAGCCCGCACCAGTACTTATCCCCAGCTTACAAAAGGGTATGTTTGGTTGTTCTTGAAGACGAATTTTTGCATATTACGATAATCAATAGTGTACAACTCGTCTTTCAGACTCTTTTGTAAAGGAATATGGCTGCTAAAAGACAACAGTATTGCACACATTCTGGTCAAATTTCAAAGCATTTCTCTCACAAGCGCCTTTCGCTAGACACATGGTTCCCCATCACCAACTGGGAAAAGAAAGAAGAGCGGGGGAGGGAGGATGGAGGACGAAGGGACAGAGTGACTGAGATTTTAGATGCTCGCAGCGCTTCCGTTTCTGCTGTTTTGTAGAGATCATAAAAAACAGTGATAAAAAAACCGCAATTTTGGAGATTTGGATAAAATTTTCCAGAAAAAGGAAGGACACAGAAAGAGCTCGCAACTGGATGTTTCACTGCCCGAATCTCTCTCTTTTTACCACCACTTACATGGAGAATTTTAAGACAAAATTTTAAGACAGAGAATTTTAGCGCACAACTGAAACGAAAATTACAATTTGAATGAACCTCTCACATTTCCAACAGCAGCCTACAAAGTTGCCTCCTATTGTTCTCATGCGCTTATCACTAGTGATCCCAACTATGCGTCCCAAAAACACTACCAAAATATCAATGCTTATATGTCAAAAAACCAATCCATACCTTGTGAGACTGTAGATTTAAACTAACGTCGAAACACTTGCTTAAATTCGATTGCTCTTGAGCTGAAATATTTAGCGGCAGACCTCCCCCACCCCTCCCCTGCTATATTCACGCAGTAGGTTTTAAAAGCCGATTCACTAAAAGCCACCGAATCCATCCTACTAAGGAACTTGTTGCAGAAATCCGCTGCAGACGACGAGACTGCCCCTCTCTATAACTGAGGTGGATAAGCGCGAGCGATCAATGACACTCTGTGAAGTGGCAGCGTTAAAACACCCTGCTTCTTGGCCAGGGAGGAACGGGTCGCCCGCATATACACTCAACATAAATAAACGAGAATGGGGAATAACCTGCTGATGCTGGATAGAGTTGTGGCTACTCTCGGGGCTGACAACGTCCAACACTCCGCATGAACTCAGCATTAACCTCAAGTCAAGCGACCGCAGTGAAAAGTATTAGAAGCAAGAACAATGGCTTAAGAATTAATTAGTTACGTGTCAAGTCATACATAAAACAGCGCTCACAATGACCGTTTCACATTCACTTCTATAAAAACGAAGTTTCACCTAGCCTACTATAAATGCGAAATTCGAATGGTAGCATTTCTTCAGAGCATTTCTCTCCTCTTCGCGATATGCACAACAAGTGAATTACTCTCAGTCACAGTAGTGCACGATCGAGTGCTTGCGCATTTTGGGTGAATACAGCAACCATTGCAAAACAATTTCGTTCGTTTGAAAACACAATATTTCTTCAATGCAAAAATATTTATAACACCAAAGCGGAGCAGGAGGAGTTCAGCAAAATTGCTAAAAGCTGTCTGCGCATATAGAGATGCGTGGAAAATGTCCTATGTGAATCGCAAGAAGTAATCGGTTGTAAAGTTGCACGATTCACAGCAATACAGACTCCAGAAAATAGTGCTCTGCTCTGTACTACGACACCGCAGCCTACAAGCGACCTGTCACCCATAAATACACTTTGCCATTTTTGCCTTTTTCTACAGATTTCGCCAATTACAAGTAAAAGTCATGATTTACAGATCGATTTGGAGATGAGGCTGCAATCTGCTTCGTAATACTATGTAAAAGTGAAAGCGACAAAGAAAAAACTGAAGAAAAAGAAAACGAGGTCGCAGGCCGATACAGTCGAAACCTGAACGGAGATAATTCACGGCGCTAAAAGATTAAAAATCATCTATGCCCCAAATTACAACATAATCACAGACTATTTTTGCCCCCCACTGCGGTCTACAGCTTAATCACTTGCACAACAAAAAAAGAAACAGCGAATGGAAATGAAAAACAACACTGACTTTGTCTTGCTGAAGACGATAATTTTGGTGGGTTCAACAGTCCTCGCAGCCATACCGCTTGAATGAATGGCTCGTAAAGCGGACGAAAGCTGCACTATATATGTCCATATTAACGACTCCTGCAGCCCACCGCTGCCTATACCTAAAGCGCTACAATGTTACTCTTTCGCAATCACAAGTCACATCTACATTTTCTCGAAGGAGTGCGACTAATATTTCGGATCTGTTTCCTTTTCCCCTATTCACCCAGCTAAGGGTTTCTTGATGACAGACAGGGGATTTGTAAAAGAAAAGGCCATATGCGATCCAAGACATGCAATGAAAACGTAACTCAGGATTCTTGGATTTCTAACGAATTTTTGCCTTTGCGGTTTCATGTTGTGCCTCTAGTAAAATCACAACATTGAAATCAGCCTGATTAAGGGATAACCAAGTTGTGCGAAGTAACGAAATGCCGTTAGGATCCGAAACAACAGAGCCATTAGAAAGGTGGAGGAATGAAAAAAAAATTGAAAGGTGAAGTGTAACGAAAAACTGATGGATCAAAGTCAAACAAAACGAACCGTCCATATAAGTCGCAGACATACCGTTCACTCGACTGTTCAGATGTCGCAATTTTAGCGTCTCCGAGAGAGGATGAAAATCGTACACAAAAAGCAACGCTGCAATAATTATTTGACCACAACATACGCATGCCCATCGCTTCAAAACATTACACACAACTAGCGTAAAAAGGTGACAGCAAAACTACCTCTAATGCTCACTTACATCGATTGGTATTTATAAATGGAGCATCAATCGGGAAACTAACAAATTTGCCGCTCTTTTGAACGAGCTTGCTGTACTCTTCGGACAACTGCTAATCACATAAGACTCATCAGAACGTATTAATATGAGTTTAAATATCGGCCATTGCGAAGATAATCTATCGAAATACTTAACCATAATTATATTTGTAACGGAAATAAAATTCTGCATCCAAAAACAAACGAAAACACAATCACTCCAAGGAAAAAAAAAAACAGAACCAAAAATATGACGTATGAAAACAGCCAAAACAATAACTCACAATGATCACCGAACTGTCTCGTGGGAAGCACCTCTCTCAGTTGTACAACGTTGGCGTGAATCAACTTTTTCCAGTTATCAGCCAAATTCAATTGCTTTGACGAGCTGACGCGATAGTCTGCAATCATAATTGAAAATTCACTTCTCACAGCTCACTAATACCATCCATCGGTTGTAATCGTAACGTCAATACATGGGCGCTTTTTGAAAGAATTGCGCGAGCTTCCAACATCTCAAATTCTTTACGATCTCTTTTTGTGACACCCTCCAAAGGAAAGTCAAAAAGCGTCTCCCACCGTCCAATTTAGGAAAAGGATGGAGAGGATTTTCGTATGTAATAACATTAGCAATTCTTCACTGTTCCAATACAAGAATTTCTTGCGACCAAACTTTAGGAGGAAGAAGCACTTTCGGAAACTTAAACACTTAAAATTACCTTTCGCAAGTGGCATAAATGATACAAGTTTACCCAATACATTTTCTTTAGTAGTGTTAAATTATACAAAACGGTGCACACATGAATTTACTCCTCCTCCTCCAATTTCTGAAGTTGGCTGCGACCTTAGCCCAAAATCAGAAGGGGGTAAAACAGACAGGCTCATGTAGTAAATACACCGTTACAAACTTATACTTCAGACAGCAAACTGAATATTACAGGCGCTAATGTTCGCAGATTGCTTTTTCTCTCTAAATATGCTACTCTACATTAATTTTACTGTTCTACATTCCCTACCCAACTATTCAGAGTTTTACTTTAGGCTGAATCCCAGAGTGCAATGTTATAGAAGTTCAAAAATATAGAACACTACTGATCAAGAAAAACTGCGCCCGAGCATTTCCTATGTCTGTCACTAACAACATTAAGAACATACTGTGTATTCGCCTGATGCAGTACGGCATTCCATCGCGAATACTAATAGCTTTGTATACTGTTGTGGTGTATGGAGCTAATACTCCTCTCTCGCCGTGTCCCAGATTGGGCAATTTCATTGGCTCGAGTGGCACTAGGTTCTGGAAGTGCTCCACTGCCTGAGGCAAATCCACATATACTGACGGATCAGCACGACACTGCACCGCCAACTGACGTTGCAACAACTCCTGAAAACATTCTCAACAAGTACCTCTTTCACGTCGACTCCCTTTCCTATTATATTGTTAATCTTTCATTTATCTCCCATAAACGTACGTTATCGGCCTCGAAGCAATCACAACTGGGCTAATTTGGAGCTAAAAAATTTATATGCACACTGGATTCCATTCAAAAATTCGCTCGCTCCCAGTCGGCTCAATAACCCGCTTGCAAAGATCGTGTACTGCAACAGCAGTGAAAGGGCTGTTTAATGTCGCACAAAAACCTACTTCGAATTTCTTCCCTCCCCTGAAGACAAAATCAATGATGAATGTACGTTTCGAAAGAAATGGACAGAACCATCAAGTAAAACAACAATTGCAAAAGACCAACGAAATACAATATTTGCGGATAGTTTCCATGATATATTTATGGACAATTATTTACAGAGAAAGTGGATCACAGAATCGATGAAACAGCATTAAAGTAGGAAAAACGATTCAGAGCAATTACCATCTTAAGTTCAGGAGACGTGAAGAACGACTGCGCTGCAGAACCTTTCGGTTTGAATTTACCAATGTGCGGCAGCGGTCCTTGATAGGCAAAACAGCCCGGAGTTGTCTACAAACAATTTATTAGCATTACGGCCCCAAAACCATCAGCTCTCACCTCATAAGTAGAAATCAGAAAAAAAAAACACGTTAGTCTGAAAACAAAGAAATTCCATCCCCTCCGTCCCTGCCCCCTCCCACTCTCAGTATCTCATAGAACGTGATGAATGAATGTCGTGGTAGTTTTTAACGACCCTGAAAAAGCGAGGGAATCATTTGAAATATCCCTGCTGAAATTTTTTAAAAAATCTAAATTTTAATCCTCTTCCTCTCAAACCTCTTAGTTCAGGAGCAACACACAGAACTTTCGAAATTCAGGCATCCCACCCCTCCTCCGCTCTATACAGCAAGCTAATCGTAGCTCAAAATTAAATGCTTAATTATGGAGTGCGCAAACTGCGCAAAAAACTGTATGCAAGAAAAGTGAATTGCATTTGGGGCCAAAGTTATTCAGCTTCTTATCAAATATTAAATGAATCTCTTCAAGAATTTTATGCTCGACGGGGAAGATAGCCGACCTTATACCATAATGCGTTATATTCATGAATTCATAATCGAAATAAACGCAAATAAAATGAACGACATAAAACTGACAACAATAACGCGGCCGTCATTCTGCTGTTCATCCCGCGGCGGTTGCTCAAGACTAGCATTTGCGCCCTGTTGGAAAAAATACGTCGTACCGCCGTAATTTTCCTGCTGAAATCGATAGATTCATATGCATCGTCAGGCTATATTATAGCACATGAATGGATCTTATATTCATTCCAATCAATCAGCGTCACACGCCATAAAAAAGGCGCATTAAATCAAAGCAACTGGAACGCTGCAAGTCGCACATTTGGTGATATAAATAGCCTCCGAACAGAAGGGAAACAATAAGTGCAGCAAATAGAAAAAAAGCGTACCGCACAAATCCGAAGAAATATAAAGTGTGAATTTCATGCCAGCCACACCTTAAACATATATGTGCGGCCTACGCATATGACGAATTCAACTCTTCCAATTCTCCCCCAATTTGCAATGTATGTACAAAAAGACAAGGGCGCGAGATAGGTTGAAGAATCGATTAGAGATCAAATGTCGATCGGTTGGTGCTGCTTCTACGCTTGCGCTGCCTATACATGCAAGGATAAATGCACAGATCCAAGATGATGTTTTCACGAAGCTATTAATCAAGTTACCTATTAAGGAGTGCTTTTTCACCGAGGCCCCAGTGCGTTACTAGTTCACGCACACCTCGCGCTTATGCCACGCGCATCAGGTTTTCCATTTTTTGCATCCCTAGTCCTAAACGTTAGCGATATTGTTTGATCGATTGTATCATTACACGAATTTTTCAAAACCAGTTCGACAACTAATGACTAGCTATTAGTCTTCAATGAAAAGAAAATGCCAGCCAACCATATAGCCAGATGATGAACCTCCCCCTTCAGCAAGATGACCACTGGCACGTAGCGGGTCGTGCATTACTGGCGAAGCAGTCAAAACCTGTGATGTGGCACCAGCTAAAAAAAAACACCGACAGTGAACACATTTCAAGGACATGCGTCTCTCAGAATTCCAACGCCTACGCCATGTCTCTAAAATTTTTCTGCAAAAGTGAGGATCTGCTGGCTTGAACCGTTGACAGAAATTTTTGTCTAGCTAAGTCGATGCTTTTGACAGGATGACAGAAAATGACAGCAGAAAACGTCAACTGCCAAATACAATTGATCCGTAATTGACGATTGAAATTTTTCGTTCGATAGCACTACATACTCAACGATTTCAACCACCTTTTAAGAGCTACTGATTTAAATGCTCCGTACAGTTTGTTCCCCAACCTAGAATGATCGTTGCCGTAAATAGCAAAAAGCATCAGAAAACTTTCTAAAAATTAGAATGTTATGAAAGAACTCGAGAGCGAGGAATGAAAAGCAACCCATAACCTAATCGGTGCTCACCTACTCGCAAATGGAAGGCATTTAGTTGCAGTCGGAAGGCATGATCACGCATGGCTGTGATCTGAATCGTATTGAATAAGAAAGGGGCTGGAGAAGCAGAATGCGGTTACTCGATTTATTATAAATGAAATTTAAAAAATAATGTTCCACAGTTTAAAAAAAAAACATCGAAGTTCACTGCTACTTATTCAAAATAGGAGATGAAATCGATTTTGAAAATATCAAAGGCCCAAATACTGCGGAAAGCGATAAGACTATGTGCGCAGTTAGCTGTATTCAAATTCTGCTAAATTTCCTATTTAAAAATTTTGTCCCCTTCCTAGCCCTCGTTTTGATTGACGACCTGGAATGGACCAAAAAACGACGAAAAATGGTAAGATTAGATTATAAAAAACAAATTCAAATTTCGTTCACAATGATATTTTGGTAATACGATTCCTATTCTCGTACCCCCACCCCTCCCCCCTCCCCTCTCTCTCTCGCCCTCTTCAACCCTTGCTCTCGAAATGTCTAACCCGAATCCGATTAGCACTCTGATTTTCAAACAAAACAAAATACCGTTTTATTTGGGAAATACATGAATTGATTACCCGGTGGTCCTACCACGAAACAATGGCTGCAGTGAAAGTGTTTAACCTAAAATTGGGAAAACTTCGGAGAGGTAGGATATTCCGAACCGAAATTCTGCAGTAAGATTGCACCCTGCATTGCCAGCAACCGCACTCGTTATGTAAGCTTCATATGTATGAACTGTACGCCCTTGACACAACCATTTAAAATCTCTTATTCAAATTTTTTACAGTTGCTACATTCGAAGACACAAGTTATACTGCTTCTTCCGTTTATTAATCAAATGAATTTGGATGATACTTCAAAAAAAAAGAATGGTAGATCTACACTATACCAAGTCCCATAACAGCAGCAGAAGCTTACCGGGTCGTTCTAATACGGGCGCTGCTCTATTCCGAACTGTCACCTCTACTCATACACAATTAACTAGACGACAGAGTAATGACAGCTGGAATTTAATTTTTTAAAACAAGTGTTCAACGCTAATAGCATAAGCACACCGCAAAATTAAAACGGGAAATCAAGCTTACTGTAGCTCATAGGACGTTGCGATGAAGAAGGAATTGAGAAAGGGGCCACAGAAATCGGCGGATTTAAGTCCTTATCATCACCGAGTCCCATTTGCGCGAACGATGCCATATAGCCAGGCACCTAAACATACTACGCCACACTAATCACAATCAAAAAGACAAGAATTCCAAAGGAGATTATCAAATTTTACACATTACCTATCACCAACTAGCCAATGCATACGCCTCCTATTTAGCTGAATGATTGATAGTAGAAAAATGATGCTGTCAGTTTGGCGCACGTTTGATCACAAACGCAATTCAAAAAGTCGGAATACGTGCCTAGCACTTTGACGACTCATCCACCAAATCAAATGGTTTCGCAAACTTCCCGCAAATGATAAAAAAGTCTCTACTCGACCTGACCATTCGCACAAATTTTTGATTTTGCATCCATTAAGCGAATATAGTTTACCTCTAGGTCGTGATAGTTGTTTGCAACTGAGTAAAAACGATGATCGAAAAGCTACTTTACATACATAAAATTAAAACACTAGCTAGTGGTTTCCTGCTTGAAATTGCTCAAACGGTGAACAGATGAATCGAATTATCTACATAAACGAGCAAATGCAACGCCACCATAATGTGGTTTGCAAATTGCAAATTTGACAATAAGTATTGTTTTACGCGCTAACACAATTTTGGAATTTATTCGATTCACTTAATTACTAAGAGGATCAATGCACAGGAGAAATATTCACATACATATGAAGCCGAGATGCCATTAGCAAATTCGATTTCTTAGGGGCCGACATTAGTCATGCTAGATTAGGGAAAACGAGTAATTAAATATGCTGTTAAATGCACCGCAAACGAACCGTTGACGTTTGCAACGCGGTTTGGCTGGTGATACCGTAAGTGGCATTCGCATTCTGCGACTGAGAGAGAGCTGCAAATAACTGCACTTTGTTTACAGCTAGATTCATCACATTCAGAAGTGAAAAAATGGTTTTTATCTGTGATGGAGGAATGGGTAAGGGAGGGGGGCGGAAGGAAGGGATAAGTGGCTCGTGCAATAACTTTACACAAAACACACTGGCAATGAGCGGAACAAAAATTCTCCGGGCATGTGACGGGTCTGTCCGCTTATATGTTTTGGACCAATAAGTTCTCGGAACCCCTCATATACGAAAAGCAAACGCATGCCTGTGGAACGCTCGCATAAGAAGAGTCAGTGATTCCGTAGGTGCTCTCGTATGCGATCCTTCCCTGTTTCACTTAAATAATTTTACGCCACCACATGCAAAGAGCCCCTCATTATCAGTGACTAAGCTAACATGATGGTAAGATGGGGGTTGTGAATGTGCATGCCCTCTTACCAACGCATGACTTAAATACCCCCTATGGCTCGTCATATATGCATCACGAAGCGCAACTTAAATTCAATGCTTCTTTACCATCTCATCGAGGCACCATTTAAAAAAGTGGCAAACGTAGGCGCTAAAGTGCTAAGGATCATGCATGCGTCCCCTACCAGGATGATGTTTGAACTCCTACAACACCTCACGCTCCACTGTCAATTTACGGAAGCGTTCCGTTTTGCGTACGCGTTCTACGCTCCATTCCAACAACTCTGTATGCTTTTTTTTTCCCCGACTGCACCATTTTGCTTAAATTAGCCAAGACGCCTCGCCCGAAAAAGAAAAAACGCACGATTGGTCCATGAAGAGTGGCGAGGCAATGGTGGCTGCGTGTTGCCGCCGTGCAGATACTGTGCGAGACGTGAGCCAGCAGGTACGGCACCGACCGAAGTGGCCGCATGATCACAGTTCCCGAATATGTCCGATGCCGTCGCGTTTCCGCTTTGCATTCCTCAAATACTGACTTTAATCTTGACTTTGATTTTAAAGATGGGACCCCTTACAGTCACCCCTGAGTGCAGTGAGTAACGCATGAGACCGAACGAAGGAAAAGAAATTTGAGGTTGCGCGCTCTAGCAAACTCAGGGTCCTGGAATTTATTAGGGAATCGTACAGATGGATGTGGGACTTATCCTCCCAATTCTCTTCCCCACCATCCCCCCCCCCCCCCCCCTACCCACCAACATCACCGAGTCCCATTTGCGCGAACGATGCCATATAGCCAGGCACCTAAACATACTACGCCACACTAATCACAATCAAAAAGACAAGAATTCCAAAGGAGATTATCAAATTTTACACATTACCTATCACCAACTAGCCAATGCATACGCCTCCTATTTAGCTGAATGATTGATAGTAGAAAAATGATGCTGTCAGTTTGGCGCACGTTTGATCACAAACGCAATTCAAAAAGTCGGAATACGTGCCTAGCACTTTGACGACTCATCCACCAAATCAAATGGTTTCGCAAACTTTCCGCAAATGATAAAAAAGTCTCTACTCGACCTGACCATTCGCACAAATTTTTGATTTTGCATCCATTAAGCGAATATAGTTTACCTCTAGGTCGTGATAGTTGTTTGCAACTGAGTAAAAACGATGATCGAAAAGCTACTTTACATACATAAAATTAAAACACTAGCTAGTGGTTTCCTGCTTGAAATTGCTCAAACGGTGAACAGATGAATCGAATTATCTACATAAACGAGCAAATGCAACGCCACCATAATGTGGTTTGCAAATTGCAAATTTGACAATAAGTATTGTTTTACGCGCTAACACAATTTTGGAATTTATTCGATTCACTTAATTACTAAGAGGATCAATGCACAGGAGAAATATTCACATACATATGAAGCCGAGATGCCATTAGCAAATTCGATTTCTTAGGGGCCGACATTAGTCATGCTAGATTAGGGAAAACGAGTAATTAAATATGCTGTTAAATGCACCGCAAACGAACCGTTGACGTTTGCAACGCGGTTTGGCTGGTGATACCGTAAGTGGCATTCGCATTCTGCGACTGAGAGAGAGCTGCAAATAACTGCACTTTGTTTACAGCTAGATTCATCACATTCAGAAGTGAAAAAATGGTTTTTATCTGTGATGGAGGAATGGGTAAGGGAGGGGGGCGGAAGGAAGGGATAAGTGGCTCGTGCAATAACTTTACACAAAACACACTGGCAATGAGCGGAACAAAAATTCTCCGGGCATGTGACGGGTCTGTCCGCTTATATGTTTTGGACCAATAAGTTCTCGGAACCCCTCATATACGAAAAGCAAACGCATGCCTGTGGAACGCTCGCATAAGAAGAGTCAGTGATTCCGTAGGTGCTCTCGTATGCGATCCTTCCCTGTTTCACTTAAATAATTTTACGCCACCACATGCAAAGAGCCCCTCATTATCAGTGACTAAGCTAACATGATGGTAAGATGGGGGTTGTGAATGTGCATGCCCTCTTACCAACGCATGACTTAAATACCCCCTATGGCTCGTCATATATGCATCACGAAGCGCAACTTAAATTCAATGCTTCTTTACCATCTCATCGAGGCACCATTTAAAAAAGTGGCAAACGTAGGCGCTAAAGTGCTAAGGATCATGCATGCGTCCCCTACCAGGATGATGTTTGAACTCCTACAACACCTCACGCTCCACTGTCAATTTACGGAAGCGTTCCGTTTTGCGTACGCGTTCTACGCTCCATTCCAACAACTCTGTATGCTTTTTTTTCCCCGACTGCACCATTTTGCTTAAATTAGCCAAGACGCCTCGCCCGAAAAAGAAAAAACGCACGATTGGTCCATGAAGAGTGGCGAGGCAATGGTGGCTGCGTGTTGCCGCCGTGCAGATACTGTGCGAGACGTGAGCCAGCAGGTACGGCACCGACCGAAGTGGCCGCATGATCACAGTTCCCGAATATGTCCGATGCCGTCGCGTTTCCGCTTTGCATTCCTCAAATACTGACTTTAATCTTGACTTTGATTTTAAAGATGGGACCCCTTACAGTCACCCCTGAGTGCAGTGAGTAACGCATGAGACCGAACGAAGGAAAAGAAATTTGAGGTTGCGCGCTCTAGCAAACTCAGGGTCCTGGAATTTATTAGGGAATCGTACAGATGGATGTGGGACTTATCCTCCCAATTCTCTTCCCCACCATCCCCCCTCCACGGTTTCCAGATTAGCGCATGTCCATTTTCACAGTGGGTAATTTGATGGTGACAAGAAAGCGTTGCTTCAACGAACAAAGATTACTCGCATTTTTTTCATTTTTACCTTTTCCTCCTTTTCCTTCACTTTTTTACCACCTGGAGCTTGCGTGCTCGTTCCCAAATTGGGGTGCGCGTTCTGCATGTGCTACTCCAATTTGGGATTTTGAGGCGGGGCTTTCACGTATGTTTTGGGCCTCCTAGGAACCGCGTTGCAGAATAACGCATTCTCTCGCAAAGCCATAGAAATACCGAAAGTAGAGACGCGCATCGCAATGAGTGTTGCTGTGCTTTGAAGGCACAACAAATTGGAGGAAGCATTTTCAGCGCCATCTTCATGTGCCATAAAGTCATGATCTGCTGCTCTGCATGCAACGTGCGGTTAAGCAGCACGCTTTTTCACAGTTCATTTTTGCACATTTGGAAAGTTCAAATTTATTTAACAAAGTGTCATTTATCTGTAAGAAAGCCTCTTCAACAGTTAAAAAAAGGAAACAAGACAAATCTTAGCCAAAATCAAGGGCCGCAATACAATATTTCTGAAATGCTAAAAGAATAGCCACCCCGTTAAATTAGGTCGCAAGATAGGCACACATCACGTCCTTTCATCGTGTCCCCCCTTCACGTCGCATTATTAAACAACTGCTGATTACGCAGTAAAATCCCACAATGCCGTTTTTCGTTCGCTCCCAAAAAAAATCTGATCCTTTTCCGCCCAACATAATCCCCGACCGCGCGGGACCCACTTTTCGCACATCACGCGACATCGCAAACAAGATAGTAGCCCTGAAAACAAATCCCGTATGGAAGTGTGCCAACAAAAGAAATTTGAATTGCGATACGGTATCGCTGCGGATTGACACGTTCATGCTGTTCAAATTTAAAAAAGGCGGCAAACTTTCAGCGTGGTACTTTACGAATCCATTTGATGATTAGTTACTATTTTTTTAAATGAAAAACTTGTCTTAGGTAAGTTGGGATTGTCGGTGTTGTAGTGTCGACGATGATGGTATAATGAACCTCAGCGGTAAGTTGTTCATTTTGTCGAATTTTCGCTGAAGAAGAGATTTGTTTGGTTGTTTTTTTTTTTAAATCTAAAGCTAGATTGCCCTAGCAAATTCTGCAGTCAGGCATGGTCATGCCTTTTATAAAGGATGTTGGAGTTGCAGCGTTCAAGTTTTAGTACTTTTTCGAATCATATAATACGTTTTTTCCATTTTTGTTAATATTCCTGCTCTCTTGCCGTCAGTGTGTAATAACTTCTCATTGGAAATCTATTAGCTTTTTCTTCTAAGCCATCCGCGTTGCTAATGTGGAATGAAATTGCTATTCCAGATCGCGGCAACAGATGTTTCGATGTTTCTTGCATGCATTTTTCCATCAAATTTACATATTATAACGTCTGCGTGTTCCATTCCTTCTTTCATATCCTTTTCAACATTAAAAATACTTCTTCCATTATATTCTATTCACACATAATTGTCTTCGTGTTATTTCCCGTGTGCATAAAATATCAGGAATATATATATATACATATATATATATATGTATTCCTCATTATGCTTTGCATTTCTTCGAGAAGTTAATCGGGCGCTACACAGTCCTTTCTTATTGTTGTTGTAACGTCCTTACATGCGTTTAATGTCTTACCTCCCCGTCGGCCATGCACTTTTTGCCCTTTCATGTCGTCTGATGATGACGATTTCAGCGCCACAGTGACATAAGAGAAGAAATCTGTTTTGATGTTGAAATCCTCGGATTGTAATGTCTATATGACCCTTACAGGGAACAGCACTATTATTACTCATGTGATGCAAAACCTTACTTAACCTAAACTTTTTCAGAAATCTGTGGACGAATATATTCTCATTCAGTGACAGTTGCTGATGAATAAATAATTATTTCTTGGTTTTTTCAATTCGATATCCGCCTTCCGAATTATGATCGGCCAAACTTTTCGATTTCCCCCCCCCCCCCCCCCCCCCCCCCCCC
>JPKZ01000884.1:138862-164397 GCA_000803305.1 Toxocara canis
CAGAAAAAGTAAACATGCTGAGTGAAAAGCAATGCATGTAGGCACCGAAACCGTCTCCTGGTATTTAAAGCAGGTTGAGCTCTTGATTTTTGACATGGGACCAAAGAATGTGCTCTTATTAGCGATTTTAAACCCAGAAAAACTTTCCAGTCTTATGAAATCACATCATAGGGGCATTTTAGGGATCAGTGAACACACCTGCGGTAGGTCATGCTGATAAGGCGTGAAACTTTGTCCGAGATTGACGTTTTGGCGGAGGGACTGCCACAAGCGCGATTTGGCGACGATCATTTGAAACCAGCCAATTATATATTCGCAAACGACGAACATTTTTGTTGTATCCAACGTGACCACTTGCGCAAGAACTCGACTCAACTTTTTTTCTGGGAGTTATGCAACACTACTGTTGAAAATATGAGTTTTTTTTTCGATGACACAGACACACCGCTACTGAGCCAGATATCTAAACTGTCTTAAAAATGGGGATGGGGGGGGGGGGGGGGGGGGGGAAGTTGCCCTCTATTAAGGCGAGTAAAAAAATTGGGTCTATTTTAACCGGTCGGATTGCGTACTTCATTTGCCGAATCGCATAAAGAGGAATCGTTAGCGAAACATTTGTGCATGAACGATGTGGTTGGATAAAATTTGAAAGTTTTTGCAAGCGTTTCATGAAACTGCTGATTATGTGGGCAAGTCGCTAAATATTTTTTTAAAAATGGTGCGAAGACAGGGCGAAAGAAAGAAGTGAAAAATTTGTAGCGATCAGAGGCTAGGGCTTAGCTTCGTGCGTTTAGCGCTCATATTTTGGCTTGACATATACAGATCAGTAATGCTTGACACATCGATTTTCACAAAAAAGTGCCAGTGTTTTTGAATGCACGTCGAAATATGTCACTTATGTATTGGAACGTTGGCTGAAACGCACGTTCTAGATTATGAAACAAATTGAAAATGAAATGCGCAAAATAAATGTAATGAGGCGTGAGGTATAACTTGCATATATGCGGGCAGCTTATATTCACGACGTTTATTACTGTGTTTTTCGACATTTTGCAATGCAGGTAGAAGACGATACAAGCAAACTGATTTGTGCAGGTGCGATACGAGATGAACATTTATTTTAGGGAAGAGATCAGGTGGATAGTTGAGTTGCTGCGTATGCATATGTCAGGTAGATGCGTAGATCAAAGAGCAACTTCGACAACGATGTTGAATTTTTTTTCAGTAATATTTTTCATATTTTCATTTTTTTTTCAAATTTTCTAGGTTTTTCACTGACAAAGCCACGCCATGCTCACTCTTTTGCGCATCTCGCATTTACGCATTGGCCGCTTAAAAATTCACTCTAATTAGTCATTGTTGAATTTTTGTTTGCTGGCGGGTGGCCGAATTGTCGATCGCCAGTGTTGTTTTATGTCGTTGATTCATTGCGTTTGCAAACCGCTTGTTTTGAAAATGGGGCCAACTTTGTGAGTTCACTTTATATTTTGCCATCGGCCATTTCACGGTTTGAGAAAGCGTTCATTGCTTCCGCCAACTAACCTTTCACGTTAGCTTATTAATCGATCGTTTTTTTTGTGCCAGTGTTTTTGAATGCACGTCGAAATATGTCACTTATGTATTGGAACGTTGGCTGAAACGCACGTTCTAGATTATGAAACAAATTGAAAATGAAATGCGCAAAATAAATGTAATGAGGCGTGAGGTATAACTTGCATATATGCGGGCAGCTTATATTCACGACGTTTATTACTGTGTTTTTCGACATTTTGCAATGCAGGTAGAAGACGATACAAGCAAACTGATTTGTGCAGGTGCGATACGAGATGAACATTTATTTTAGGGAAGAGATCAGGTGGATAGTTGAGTTGCTGCGTATGCATATGTCAGGTAGATGCGTAGATCAAAGAGCAACTTCGACAACGATGTTGAATTTTTTTTCAGTAATATTTTTCATATTTTCATTTTTTTTTTCAAATTTTCTAGGTTTTTCACTGACAAAGCCACGCCATGCTCACTCTTTTGCGCATCTCGCATTTACGCATTGGCCGCTTAAAAATTCACTCTAATTAGTCATTGTTGAATTTTTGTTTGCTGGCGGGTGGCCGAATTGTCGATCGCCAGTGTTGTTTTATGTCGTTGATTCATTGCGTTTGCAAACCGCTTGTTTTGAAAATGGGGCCAACTTTGTGAGTTCACTTTATATTTTGCCATCGGCCATTTCACGGTTTGAGAAAGCGTTCATTGCTTCCGCCAACTAACCTTTCACGTTAGCTCATTAATCGATCGTTTTTTTTCCCCTGAATTAGGACACCAATGAGAGAATTTTTAAATCTTTGCAGTAAAAGTTCATGAGGAAACTGCTCTAAAGGGCGTACACTTTTCGCACATTTTTAATGTGTCTGCAAAAGTGTGAATTTTTTTTCTGTTCCAAAACGAGTTCCTCGACATTGGTGATATTTAATGGTGCATCAGTTGTTTAACGCTGAAAATTTTTATGAAAAATTAAAAAGTTCTTAATTTCAAATCTGAAATATGAGTACTGAGTTCGGATTTTAAATGCAAATCGTGTGTATATTGTCTCGACCAGGTTATGTTTCTTGTATAGGCGCTTAGTTTTGCAATCACTGATATGTTGCAAGCGAAGCCCTGGACTTCAAAAATCAATGATCGATAAGAGTTTCTCATCTAGCATCAATATCGATTTCACGTGCAAATTGGTTTATCATCGTTTAAATTACCTCAGTGGTTTAATTCCTTAGGGTCATTTCGAACATTGATCCGTTTAGTTGTTCTGTTTGTTTTTTGTAATGCGTTGACTGAGAAGTTATATTCAACGGTTGTTTTGCAAACAAATCTTGCGAAACATCCTTCCCGCTTTTCTCTCAATTAGAACACCACCAATGATGGACAACCATTACCGATTCATTTTTGATTTGCGTGTTTGAAGCATAGCATTATAACGTAGGCAGCCCATCTCCCGATCTCTTCCCTCTTCCCCATTCCCTTCAACCATACCTCCTTTGAAACGCTCAAAAAAAGATTTTGGAGGCATCTAGGAGGGTCGGATAGATAAGATGGTTTAAACTATGGAGTTGGCAAAGTTACAGGAAACTTTTTGGATAATTAAAATGGATCGCTTATTTATGGTAGCATTATAAGGTGCCAAAATGTGAGCTTGGACTTGTTTTCGGCAACAGCAATGTTCGCATAAGTCACGCACGCACCAAACAACGGTGTTTCGCTTTTGGCGAATTGCTAGAAAACATACTAAAATAATTCTGAATAATTAAAAGGGAAGTTTTAACTTCATCCAAACACATAATGATTTCGATGTGTTTACGTCAATCCTTCGAATTCTTCGTTTGAAAGAATAAGTTTTGAACCATATGATACAAAATTGTTCAATCGAACGATGCTTGCAAGCTACCCGGTCGAAAAATGTTCGCAAAGGCCATTGGTCCACTTATATTTAGGCGCTGTGCTTTTAGTGGGTAATCATGTGCTATTGTTTCTGTCAAAAGGCATGTTTATTTTTCAAGATTTTTTTTTTTTGTAAGGTTGCGCCTTTGTAGTGACTTTTTTCAAGTGGTATTTCTTTTGCCATTCTTGTATATGCCAGCAGCTTGAAAGGTTCAGTTCTTGTTGCAGTTAATATGTTTGAAGTAATTAGTAGTTTTTTTACTAAATCAGCCATTCGTATGCGATTTTATAGCACACAGGAAAAGTAGTGGAAGGTCTAGCGATCGACCGGTTAAGCAGAAAAGGAAGACTGGGCACATCATTCATGCGGATTACAGGCTACTGAGGGACGAAAAATATTGGTATCAAACATTCGCGAGGAATCACTATTAACGTATGAAATAAGATTGAGAAGTTTCGACCGGCTGAACTAACGGCTAATTTTATGAAGTGCCAAAGCTGATTGCTTTGAGAACGAGCGTTATTCGAGAATTTCAATCTGTTGAGAGTTCAGCACCAATCATTTTTTTTCTTGAGGTCTCGAAGGCCAAGCCGCGTTAAAAGGCTCGTTGAGCGTTTCGAAGGAGGCGCTGATCTGCGAACAGAAATGGATGAAACACAGGTCTTTTTTTCTCTGCGCCATTGTTCTTCACTTCGTTGGGTTGTAATGAGTACATGTTTAAAATAAAATTTGAGCAATTTTTATATAATTTGATCTAAATAAAGTAATTTGTGAGATTCAAATCTTCAAGGGTTTGTAAGACGGTAAGAGTGTTTTTTAGTTAAGTTTCATTACAGCAGAAAGCAACTACATTTAATTTAGTATCATGCCAAAGATTACTCGCAGCTGCAAGCAGTTCTATGTTGGCAATGTCATCGCTTGACGTGACGTTGAATTAGATACCAGAACACAATATATGATAATTTCGATCAACAGACGTTCAAAAGAACATCTGTGAGAAACAATGAAAGAAGATTCCGAGCATTTTGCATGCGTATAGAAACGCGGTGGTTTTGCGAGCTTCGTTAGAAGCCGATTAATCGACATGATCGCTACAAGAAATGATAAGTTAAATTTCAAAATAGTATGACAACTCGTTTTCACTACAAATTTATTCTCCACTTTTTGCGGTCATCGAGATAAACCATTCGGGATGTGGAATATTGTGTTATTTCGATGCAAACCTTAACATTTAAATATTGCTGTTGGTGTTATGCTCGGTAAAACTAGTGGAGGTCCGAATTTATTTATTTCAGCGTATCCTGGAACGAGCACGTCAGAGAGAAGCGGAATTGGGCAAGGAGAACAGCTTCTCTTCAGATTTGCTCGGTAAGCCTCTTAGCTCATGTTGTCACCATGCGATGCTCTTCCAATTTCATATGCAGTTTGTGCATTTAGAAAGAAACCATGTGGCGTCGCAAGCACTATGAAGCTATGAGGCTCCGTTCTACCTTCCCCATCCCCCTCCTTAGGATCAAACAGACGGTGTCGGCTTCTGAAAATCCCTCATGTTCCTCCTACACTGAGGTGGGAGATTTTCACTGTGGAGAGCTAGAACATAGGAGGCGTGTCATCTTAATACTGTGAGCGGCGATGACAAACAGCTTCTATATATTGGCATCTTAATAAGGAAGGTCATTAGAATCCATTATATGTAAAAGATGTAGATGACTCGATGGGAGTGGATCATGCTAATATGGGCACCGATGAACAGCCCGACGCTAACGAAGAAACTGCGAAAAGACGATCTTCGCTATACCCGAGCGAGGAGTTAGAAAAAATACGCCGCGATGCGCTCAGAGAAACAAACAGCGCCGAAAATATCAATGTAAGTCAGCTGTGATTTTATGTTAGATTTGTTTGCACTATTAAATTTCCCAGCTATATTGATGACAGTAGTAATGGGTACCGGTTGAATTTCTGCCACTGCCTATAGTTCTGTTTTCTTGTACGTTGTGTTAGTAGTACTTTTAAGGATCTGCTTGTTGATTGCTGAGAATGTTCCAAATTGAGTGTCCCCGTTTGAAATATAAGAGCAGAATTGCGACCCGAATGCATGCATAAGTAATCGAATTAGTCACGATCAAATTACGCGTTCATACTCAGATTTAGACTTGTCGCTTTTGCTGCTAAAAGGTCACTGGCCATCAACGTGGGTTTATTTAAACACCTTCAGTGCTACATAGTAACCCGAGTAATACTTGCTGGCGTGGGACTTTACCAATAGTATGAATTCGCAATCAAAGCTCATTGAAATTTTCAGTACCGGAGTAGCTAAATATCATTTTGATAGTAAATACACATAAGTACTGGTTCATTTGTAATATCCTCATATTTTTCACAAATTCGGTATCAATATTTCTCTGCCTTAACTCTAAAATGCACAGTTTGCTTCGCAGATGATGCTAATTTGGATTGTCCTTTTTCATGTTTTTGTCAGAGAACATTTATCCATTAGACCCAACAGAGAAAAACAGTCTGATCTGAAAGAAAATGCCAGCGCATCGTAAAGCCTCGTTTATAAGTCTCACAATTTAAGGTTTTTCCAATTTTTTAAATGGGCTTATAGTCGAGAGATGAAGGGCATGTTTTCTTTCAATTTTTCTTTGGGATGCGGCGTTTAGTTGTAGTCGAACTTTTCCATGTTGTATAACCGCGAGGTGCAGCTCTAAGGATGTTTATGTGTTGTGCAGTGTAACTGGTACGTTGGCATTAGAAAAGAGGAAGAGCTGTCAACTTGAAAGATGTTCTTATTTTGGCCACATAAAGTGGCTGTGTGAATGGGCGGAAACATGGATATAGGTGAATAATAACTGCTGTCCGTTGTTTAGGGGCCTAATGCTGCAAGCCTTATGTACAATTCTTTTCAACTTGTTATGCTTACTGATGTTTTTGGAGCTGGTTAGTTTTGAATGACTGTGTATTGACTGTTCTCAGCTTCAGTTTTCTAATATATGTCATAATTTTTGGGCGATCGTGTTGTAGATTTAGGGTGTAGGTGTTTTGCTATTCATCTGTGCACTTTTGTTTTTTCGTGCTTTTCAACTTTTATGCTTACTGATGTTTTTGGAGCTGGTTAGTTTTGAATGACTGTGTATTGACTGTTCTCAGCTTCAGTTTTCTAAATATATGTCATAATTTTTGGGCGATCGTGTTGTAGATTTAGGGTGTAGGTGTTTTGCTATTCATCTGTGCACTTTTGTTTTTTCGTGCAAATGTGAATTGTTTTTTTTTGTCTTAGCTTAAGGCTGATTTATCATCGGCTCAACGCACACAGCATTTCACGAAGGCTGGGTTGCGTTCTCGATTCGCTGCGCTATCTGCTGAATTGGAGAATTTTGAATGTGAGCAGAAGCCAGTACAGTCGAAAGACGCTTATATTAACGGCGCATCATCTCGTCTCAGCACAGGAGAGGTCAGCTGACTACTCTTCTAAATATCGCGTTTATTCGCAATTCTTCACCCCTTTCATACTACCTTTCTTGCTTTCTCCTTTTGACGTACCCAGTTCGATGGTTTGGGCCCGAGGGAAATCCTAAAACGAGAAATTTCGAAAGAAGCAAATTCTTGTTTATTTCTTTTAAGCATTATTTTTTACTCACAGCAACGCCCACTTCGACTTTAATTGATTTCGCTTTGTCACACACGTCGTCTTCGTCGCTTGCGGTCACTGCGCGAATTTCTCAATGATGTGTTGATGTCGCGGTCGCAAACGGTGTCTACTTTTTGACAACCTCGTTCGATAACAACGTCCTCTTATTTGACAACGTCGTTCGACAGCAACGTCCTCTTTTTTGACGATCTCGTTCGACAACAACGTCCTCTTGTTTGACAACGTCGTTCGACAGCATCGTCCTCTTTTTTGATAATCTCGTTCGACAACAACGTCCTCTTGTTTGACAACGTCGTTCGACAGCATCGTCCTCTTTTTTGATAATCTCGTTCGACAACAACGTCCTCTTGTTTGACAACGTCGTTCGACAGCATCGTCCTCTTTTTTGATAATCTCGTTCGACAACAACGTCCTCTTGTTTGACAACGTCGTTCGACAGCATCGTCCTCTTTTTTGATAATCTCGTTCGACAACAACGTCCTCTTGTTTGACAACGTCGTTCGACAGCATCGTCCTCTTTTTTGACAATCTCGTTCGACAACAACGTCCTCTTTTTTTGACAACCCCGTTCGACAACAGAGTCAACTTTTGACAACTTAGTTCAAAAACAGCGTCCGCTTTTTGACAGGCTTGTTCGACAACAGCGTCCTCTTTTTTTGACAACCTCGTTCGACAGCAGAGTCAACATCTTGACAACTTAATTCAGATACAGCGTCCACTTTTTGACAGGCTTGTTCGACAACAGCGTCCTCTTTTTTTGACAACCTCGTTCGACAGCAGAGTCAACATCTTGACAACTTAATTCAGATACAGCGTCCACTTTTTGACAGGCTTGTTCGACAACAGCGTCCTCTTTTTTTGACAACCTCGTTCGACAGCAGAGTCAACATCTTGACAACTTAATTCAGATACAGCGTCCACTTTTTGACAGGCTTGTTCGACAACAGCGTCCTCTTTTTTTGACAACCTCGTTCGACAGCAGAGTCAACATCTTGACAACTTAATTCAGATACAGCGTCCACTTTTTGACAGGCTTGTTCGACAACAGCGTCCTCTTTTTTTGACAACCTCGTTCGACAGCAGAGTCAACATCTTGACAACTTAATTCAGATACAGCGTCCACTTTTTGACAGGCTTGTTCGACAACAGCGTCCTCTTTTTTTGACAACCTCGTTCGACAGCAGAGTCAACATCTTGACAACTTAATTCAGATACAGCGTCCACTTTTTGACAGGCTTGTTCGACAACAGCGTCCTCTTTTTTTGACAACCTCGTTCGACAGCAGAGTCAACATCTTGACAACTTAATTCAGATACAGCGTCCACTTTTTGACAGGCTTGTTCGACAACAGCGTCCTCTTTTTTTGACAACCTCGTTCGACAGCAGAGTCAACATCTTGACAACTTAATTCAGATACAGCGTCCACTTTTTGACAGGCTTGTTCGACAACAGCGTCCTCTTTTTTTGACAACCTCGTTCGACAGCAGAGTCAACATCTTGACAACTTAATTCAGATACAGCGTCCACTTTTTGACAGGCTTGTTCGACAACAGCGTCCTCTTTTTTTGACAACCTCGTTCGACAGCAGAGTCAACATCTTGACAACTTAATTCAGATACAGCGTCCACTTTTTGACAGGCTTGTTCGACAACAGCGTCCTCTTTTTTTGACAACCTCGTTCGACAGCAGAGTCAACATCTTGACAACTTAATTCAGATACAGCGTCCACTTTTTGACAGGCTTGTTCGACAACAGCGTCCTCTTTTTTTGACAACCTCGTTCGACAGCAGAGTCAACATCTTGACAACTTAATTCAGATACAGCGTCCACTTTTTGACAGGCTTGTTCGACAACAGCGTCCTCTTTTTTTGACAACCTCGTTCGACAGCAGAGTCAACATCTTGACAACTTAATTCAGATACAGCGTCCACTTTTTGACAGGCTTGTTCGACAACAGCGTCCTCTTTTTTTGACAACCTCGTTCGACAGCAGAGTCAACATCTTGACAACTTAATTCAGATACAGCGTCCACTTTTTGACAGGCTTGTTCGACAACAGCGTCCTCTTTTTTTGACAACCTCGTTCGACAGCAGAGTCAACATCTTGACAACTTAATTCAGATACAGCGTCCACTTTTTGACAGGCTTGTTCGACAACAGCGTCCTCTTTTTTGCCAGCCTCGTTCGAAAATAGTTTAAGATTTTTTGACAGTGTCGTTCGATAATAGCATCCCTTTTTTCACGGCCTCGTTTGGCAACAGTGTCCGCTTTTTTGGCAGCCTCCACTTCAAGAGGTCCGTTTTAGTGATGCATGTCATGGTGGCTTCCCTTTCAGCCATTTTTGTTTGACATTAAATTTGGAGTGGCGTGAACTCAGTTCTGATGCAGTAATGTTAACTAATGTTTTGAGGCAATTTGACGTGCATACTCCTTTCATCGTTCCAATTCATTCCTTAGATTGTGCCTCTTTCAAGTTTGTGACGTCGCCCTTCGGGTATTAGTTTTTCTGCTGCTCCACTGGTAATGAGGAATGCTGTTTACGGGTATCGAAGGGTCAGCAGGTGAGTTATAGGAGGCGAACAACAACTGTAGTGCATAAGCAGATTTTATTGTTCAGATTCCAATTTTAGTGGTTGAACTTCTAGTAAACCGAAAGGGTGTGACAGATTCATTGTTCGTCACTCGTCTGTTGCACACTCCGGTTTCCTTTAGTCCGGTGTCCACTTTTGAAGAATTTGTTATGCTCTTCCTAACCGCTGTGTTCACTACCTACTCGAATGTGCTGTGTTTCGGTATTTCGCCGATTTTGGGGGTTAAAAATCCAATGCGTTGCGCGACTATTTGGCAAACACACCAATCAAACGTTGTTGTTTCAGCAGAATGTTTCCGAATAGTTGCATGGTGCATATGTTTTTCTAACTTTGAAACTGTCGAAGAGGGAGAATCTTGTGCATATTCAAATAATTATTGGGCGCATTCGTTGTCGTGATCAGAACGGTCAAGTGAATTAATTACTGTAATGTGTCTTCTCTCTTGAACACCTATCACAAAAACGAAAAACCGAGATGTTAACTGGGGTAAGTTTGGGCATTGTAAGGCATTTGAGTTCTCGAGAGGAGATTATGAGGCGCTTATAGTTGGTGCTTTTCATCTACCTACATCAGCATAGAAGCAGTTCGTATACATTCGTTATTCTTCGTTGAGAGGACTGTTCATTTCGCACACTTCCTACTCGCAGAATCCATTGCACAATAGAGCTAAGGTTGGCTGTGGGTAAATGATGTTTGATTGTAGACACGCCCCAGTGCGCTATTCGTTCCAACGGCAAGTTACTATCCGACTGTAAAGGAAGTGAAGCAATCCCCGCATGGCATCTCTAAATCCTCCACCACAAAGCTGGAAGTTGTTCATGAAACTCCGATGGATTGTGATAAAGAGCAGATCGCTAGCGACGATGAAGATAAGGAGTCGAGTAACAAAGTTGGCAGATCGTTGTCAGTGTCTTCTGCCACCAAGACGGTTTCGGCAAGTGTGACGGCCATCCGATCGGCCGAGAAACAAACCAGATTCGCGTCACCAGTTTGCGAAACCAAGTCCTTCTCGAGCACGGTAGGTTCTTGACGCTTTGGACACTAGACTATCGATTAGGAAAACGGAGAAAGTCAGGTACTCTAAAGAAGTAGGAGGTTGCGGTAGTGAGCAAGGAGGGAGTCAGCCAAATATTAGCCAAACATTAATTCTCTTAAAGCGCATCGGGCAGATTAGCATGCCCCTTATTTAAAAGTCATTTTTGTCAGTCGAACGCGACGATTTTGAAGTCTTGAAAAGGAAAACAACTGAACAATGCTCATTGCGTTATCATATGTTTTTATTTGGATGAGGAAATGGTCACATGTGTGTGTGGCAGGATTGCACCTAGATTCCGGTGTTCCTTTAAATTCCGATTGTGGTACTTAAAACAGAAGGGAAGGACCAGCCCGCGTGATCCTAAATCCGGAAACTAGGATGCCCTGGTGGTCGTTACGAAACGATGTGATGACGTGGCTCATTTGGTTTTGTGAATATTAGGTCTAGTCTGTGCAATTCTGCACGATATGGTTCGTTTTGTAACATATCGTAGAGTTTATCCACTTTTTTTGTTTAGCTACTGATTTTTCAAATGCAATCCATTGCCAAAAAAAAAAAACTGACAAAGAGGAGAATTGGCAGAAAACATCGTTGAAGAAAACGTAAAGAGAAACATGAAGAGAGTGAGAAATGCGCCATTTTATGTTAGACTGACTAGCAGGTCAACAGTCATGGAAAATAGGGAAGGATATTTTTTTGCTAAATTGATTTGCGAAATATGATGATATTGGAATGCCTAAACATTAAGTTGAACTTTCAGTTATTACATCGTTTCTGTACTTTTCGTATTTTAAGGCTGAGTCTTCAAAAAGTTCACTAAGCAGTTCAGCGGAAGAAGAGAAGTGCATCTCGCCCAGTATCGAGGCGTGCGTTCCCGACAAAGACGGGTCATGCAACTCTTTAGGACATGAGATTAGAAAGCGCGAAAGCGAAGAGTATGGGATCCATAACTTCTTCAAGGTTCACTTGTCATCTTCCGTTGGTTCTGTTGTATAAATCGTCCTGTTGTTTTATTTGGCTTGCTCTAATATTATTTTGTGTCTGAAATAGCTTATGCTGTTTTGCATTTTCTCTAGGAAGCACATGTTTTGGAATGTTTATGTGACAGCTGAGGGACGCTGTCATCGCTTTTCTACCATATTTCTAATAAGCGCAAAGAGATCTATGCACTTGCTCGTTTGTTGAGTTGATAATCTTTATTTCAAAAATAGAAGCAAATTGCTTGTGAACTTTTATTAGCATTAGCACTTGTGTATATCGACTCCCGATAGCGTATGGTCAAAAAACTGAGTTCAACAAAAAGATAGCTGTGTAAAGGAGAAGTTATTACGACACGTCAATAGCACAACGGCGATAACGAATACTTTAATAGCATGGGCAATATGAAGTTAGCGCAGAATGATGAGGCCGTCATTGGACTTTGTTTTTTTTTTCGATTGTACGCTTTTCGGTACACGAATGCCAGCTGGTTTTTGAAAGTTGTTTTTATATGTAGGGAATGTAACAAACAATTGGGTATTTAGTTGTTCCCAAAAACGCACTGCTTTTTTTTTAATTTCATACCAAGACTCTTTGGAAGTTGTTCTGTATTAAATTTTGTTTGTCGTTTTTTCTAAATTATAAACTTTTAGCGCAAAGTACCAGAAAAAGAAAATATTGTACTCAGCGAGCAGGAGCGCCCCGTTGATATGCAGGTCAGTGTGTGTTTCCAGTTTTTGTTAATTCCTTTTAAGGTTTTCACTGATCACCAAGAACTCAAACATCTTGCAGGTTCTTCCGTTGCACTAAGCTAGTTGCTTTTTGTCCTGTTACTTAGTTTTCCGAACAAAAAACAGGGTTGCCTGTTTTGGGTTGCTGTTGCTATTAATGGACGATGCAATTCCTTTGGTATTTTTTACCTTTAAAATAACCCGTTATTTTTGGTATGTACATTAAGAACTGATAAATAACACGCATTACTTTGAATTGCTGACGGATTTAAGCTTGAAAATGGTCCAAAAATGTTTTGCTTCAAAAATGGCACGCTTTCTCCCTTGGGGCAGAGAGCGACGGTGATTTCCTTTCTTTCCTTTCAACAGCGCTGTTCTACTATCGACCTAACCACATTGTTGTTTCAGCTTCGTTGATTGCCATATATATATGTATATATATATATGCTGTTTTAGCCTGTTGTTAACCACCCGCTGGCTGGGCTGTCAGTGGTATATGGTGGGAGGCAGCCGGTAATCGATCCCAAGTCTCCCCGCACGCGAAGCGGGGGCTCTACCACTGAGCTATTGCCGCCCCGATGTATACATATATATACACATATATACAAATACATATATATGCATATATGTATACATATATATATATATATAAACGTGTATATATACATATATATATATGTATACGTATACACAAATACATATATTTAAACATATCTGGTATACATATATATACATATATAAACGTGTATATATACATATATATATGTATACGTATACACAAATACATATATTTAAACATATCTGTACATATGTACATGTACGTATATATATTCATGTATATATATACACATACATGCGTATATATATACACATATATACATATGTATATATATGTATATACATATATACACATGCATATGTATACATATATGTATATATATGTGTTATAAAGGGCAACCAGTTGACGTCTCTGTGAGCGGAGAGGGGACGGAATAGGTCATATCAGCATTCATTTGTTCTGTATGGCCCAAGGCTATAAACCTCCGACCAAAGTCGATAATCTATTACGTTTTTTGTTACACTCTCATTCTATCATGGTATCAGATACGCTGTTACAGTATTATATTTAACGCAGAAACCTACTGTGTTATGCAGTCTTATGCGTTCAGCATCTTTCGTTGAGTGCGTAATGTAGCTATCTTGCTTCTTTTGTGGTGATTATGCATAGACATTCCTTCATCTCGAACCCGCAACCCGCATCCCATCATCCCTCCTTTCCTTAGTTTTTATTACTTGCATTTATCACATCAGAATTTAGCAAAATTGTTTCAGCAGGATGTGCAGGCTCCAGCAGTTATTTCTGGATCTCCTGTGTCTTCCTCAACGCCAAAGGATCAGCCTCGTGAAATGTCCCGTATGTTAGTTTGCTTAGTTTTCAGTGTGCAGTTTCGTTAAATGATGAATTTTTACGCATCATAATGATTTTTATTCGAATATCAACGCTGATCATTGCCCAGTGGGTTGTCAGTGCACTTACTAATCTGTTTTATTTTTGTTTTCAACCCAGAGCCTTAGATTTTTCACCTTTTTAGGTTAGTCACAAGACAGGTAGGTTCAAGAGTTTATGACAGCTTTCTTTGTTCCTGTTACTTGCATCTATCTGTTGATTGTGACCATAGAAATATTTGGTCGTAAAGATAGTGTCACATGAACGTTATGTAGTTCAGATTTTCTAAAGCTGATTTGTTTCAGCCGTTCGTTATCAGCTGGAAGAAGCTTTTAAGCCAACTCGAGGCGATGTTGTGGACGAACTAGCGGCAGCGGTTAAGAAGGCAACCGCCGAGCTGGATGCGGAACCACCTGGTTTTGGGCGAACAAAGTCAATCGCCAGGAAGTGATTTTTATTCTCGTTATCTCTTCGTCTGTTCTACTGCTATTTTATTCCTGTATGTCTCTTAGTAACGGTGTCGTTCGTAATTTTTTTTCCACTCATAAGTCCGAATGCTTTTATAATTGTTCATACGAAATCTATATTATGTACACATGGTTTGAACTATTTCACATTTTTCGTATAAGTTACTCCATACACGTGTAGGTTTACGTTAACGTATCCACACATTTGTATAAATGTATGCGTACGTTGCTGTAAAATTACCGGTTTCCATATATATAGCAGTCATTACATCACAGAACACTCGGTGTTTGTTAGACAAGTTTATGGGGATTTATGGGGGTATAAGTGGAGGCAACCCTTTTTTTGCCGTTTTACCGTCGTAGTTAATATAAGCTATTTGGAAATGCGGAGTAATTAGCATTTGCGAGGGGCTGTCCCCTGCTCGCCCTTCTCAATTGGTAAGCCGTTTCGTGATCGCATCTCTTACTGAAACACTCGTTTCATATGAAAAGACATCCTTCCTGATCCAATCCTTAGGAGGTCGCCGGTTCTGTTAACGAAGATCCAAGGTGCTGCCCCTCACAGGGAAGGGAGGCTACTTTGTCGGTCAAAAATTGGGTGAGGCTGCCGCTTTACAGATGTAGGAGGGAGGGGTTTCTTGTATTTAAAAAAAGGTTAGTGTTGTACTAGATTGTAACCATGTATGAATATTTTAAACTAGTCATACTGCTATATAAACTCCGCTTGTATGACGGTGATTGGCAGTACAGCTAGTCAGATTGTCCTCTTTTTTTTTCCACAGTGGACAACGGCGAGCAAACAGTGCGTAAGCAGTTTGACGATTAGCTTTACGACCAGCAGTCTAGGTAATTTGAGCAAGTATTACAACCCACAGCTGGAGAATTCGGGAATTTTGAGGGTACTTTATGGCCTACAGCCTAGGTAATAAGCGCATGTATAAGTAGGGAAAGCGAGAATGTTTGCTGAAAGCATAGAATAGTAAAGTGGATAGAAGAGGTGAAAATGCGACTTAAGTCGAAATTTGATATTGCCATCTTACTGAACGAGAAACAATAGGCCAGTGCTGTTCGTTTTTTTGTTGATGTACAGTTTGCACAGCTGCTGTCACAGGTGAGTCATTTCTGAAGGCGCCTACTCGCATAGGCTGTTATCATCGAAGGCGAATCATGTCAGAAGGGAACATCGTATCTGAAATCCTAGAATAACCGCGTTCGATACGGTGAGTTGAGGAGTGGCGTTTTCCAAATCTTAGATCTGCTGCTGTTGAGTACCGTTAATTAGCTAAGTTTGGAAGAGTGTTTATAGTCTGGATGGTCGCCATTGCTGGAGGCATGTGCACGAGGGCACTCGGGAGTGGCACGCATCCTTCTGAAGCATCATGCGCGAATTGACGTGTTCGACGAGAGCGGCAGGACGGCGTTGCATTTAGCTGCTGCTAATGGACACCTCCAACTCACGCTTTTGCTGTTGCAGCACAAAGCTTTCGTTAACAGGTTCGCCATATAAAGTTTATTCTTCCTTCACCCTTCACTCCTCAATAGAGCTCTCCCTCTTACCACGTTGTATAAAGTTTAATTGTCCTCCTTTTCGAAGCAGCCCGTTGTGTAGTGAATAGTTTGTGTTTTTGGCCAGCAATCTCGCCATGCTGAATACTTTCTATATTTGCGCGATGACAAACAGTACTATTTGAATTTACTGAATTTGTGTAGAAGCATGCGTTAAAAAATGATGAGGAAGTGCGATATATGACGTACATAAATGTGTATATATATATGCATGTATATATATACATATATATATATATATATATGTATATATATATAGTCGATTTATAGAATTTTTAATGATGGTTACAGTGTCTGATGCATTGCGATCGCACGTAATTTTTTTTTCATTTTCATTTGTTTTCTCGATGTAGCCACCTGTGTGACGTACACGAAGTTAGATTTCGACCACCTGTGAAATATAAGCGTGCAACCTCGATCAGAGCCAAGTCTAAAATTTTTGGAAATAACCATTTGTTTCTCACGCTACCGAAAACATAGGGAGAACAACGCTGAAAGCAAAAACGCAAAGTACTTGGGAGCCGTAGATTTTGAACAGTAATTGAATTGCTCGTTCAGTTATGCCTGTAGCACACATGTCAATCTGTATCTTCTGTACATGTTCATCTTCCTTAATGAAGATAGACAGCAAGAAAAGAACATAACTCGAGTTGTCTGCAGTGGAATGTTACCCACTTAAGAAATGCTTTTGGGTTTGCAGGTTGGAGCAAAAAATGAAGGACGAGGCAGAGGGCGTTAAGAAGCAGAAAGCGGCATCATCTCCAGCTCGTGTTATGATCGGCAATTCAAAAACACCATCAAGAATTGTAGCGGTGTTTTTAAAAATACTATTTGTTATTGTAGTTGCTCTGCGCTTTAAAATTTATACTAGAATATTAGAAAGCAGCGCAAGTATTTTTTTTTTCAAAAGTTCGACACAAGCGGAAACTTACACTGTAAGATGGACGTATGAAACAAAAAAAGAAAAGAATTGTTCTTTCTATTGTTAACGTTTAGACGCGCAGAGATAGGTGAATTGTTGCGCTTTGTTCTTTTTCCAGTTTTTAGGCATTTCTACGCAGTGCGATGCTCTTTACTATCGCATTTAGCTGACGTTGGGCAACGATGGTTTTGTGTCATTTTCAGTGATTATTATGTCCCAACTTACAACAACAAACATTTTTAACGTGCAAATGGAAACCACGTGTTAAATCCTTAAATGCGACGTAAAATCGTCGTTGGTTGTTTGTTTAGAAGTCATTTTCTTTCAACGTGCCTTACACGTTCAGTTTCCAGCTTTCGTACGGTTACTTTTTGTAAGTACAGTGCTCATCCCTCCATTTGTAGCTCTGAGGCGAAAAAATGGATTGAAAGCTAATCGGATGCGATTAATGTTGACATTTATTAAGGAGGCTCGTATGAACTGGCGCACGGATGCAACCAGAAAGACTCCCAATTCGACGAGAATCGACATTCGTTCTGCTGATGTCAAGAAGCTCAGAAGTCGATGGGAGGTATGCTTTCATAGGAACTAGTTGAATCTACGACAGCTTATTGTACTAATCCGAATGGGGCTTTCTGGACTGTGCTTTTCATTTGTCTTGACAGAACGATTCTGTGCCAAGAAATACGATCGGAAATGCACTCGCTGTACCTTGATCGGTTCTTCTTTTATGAGGATTTCGGAGGACAAACCATTTGTCAACTCGCTATATCGTCCCTAGTAATGACACTAAGGACGCCTAAGACACTTGGGATAAAAGTTTATTCAGCATTTTGCTCAACAGAAGTGATTAAGCTGTTAAACTGCTAGGTTATTGGATTTATAAATTTATGCGTTTTTCGTTTGTATAAAATATGAGTTCCAAATGGAAAGAGGCGGACAGAATTAAGAGGGACGGCAACTGCACTGTGTGCAGAGGCAACAATAAGTGTCGAGAGCAGCATAGCTAGTGTGAGCAAGTTGAGCTCATAAGAAAACGAAATAAGATGTTGTGCTATGTCAGGGAACGTAATTATTGATTGACTTTGCATACCGCGATTTGCTTAACTGTTTAGCGAATTTTTCAGCAGTCTTGAATAAGTCGGCTTTTCTAAAGTAGATAGGATTCCTGAGTAAACAGTTGTTTGTTGTAAAACAATAGTGCGTGACGAACTTAACTAGGCCAACGATGTTGTTATTTATTAAGGTTTCATCCGCAACGGGCACACCTTTGCATCCAGATCAAAATCCAGACGAACTAATGGAGGCGGCAGTGCGCATGTCGCGCTCTGTGAATCAGCTCAAATCGTGGAGCGCGAAAACAGCTTCCGTCATGGATACTCATGATAAAGGTTTTCATTTGATTTTGTTTCATCTCACTAAAACGGCCACTATATAGGTAACTTTGAAGAAATTGTCGAAATTGTCAGAATCTATGTGTCTTACATTTGTTTTCTTTAGTTTAGAAGCTGTGAAACTTTTCAGTCATCTCATACCGAGGAATTAGAGCAGAGATGGTACGGTTCAAATTTTACCCTTCGTATAATATCCCAAGTGAGGGGAGGAATGAGAAAGGGGAATCGCAGTTTGCAGAACGATGTTGCAATCGGTTTAAAAATTAAAAGGAGTAACACAAAACAAATAAGACGACGAGGAAGTGGGAAGAGAAAGAAAGAAAATGAAGTCAAAAAATTAATGCGTCTGGAATTCCAGTTCCCGTTTGATTCAGTTGGTCGAAGGGCAGATGAGACGGAAAGGGAGAGCTCATGTGTTTCTACAAGAAAAGTGTCTATTCGGTCAAGAAGCTTTTTCGTGAAGCCGTTTTCGTCTAAAGGATGCGTATTTTTTCATTGCAAACGTGTTTTTTTCTTTGACATTCCTGTTTGTGCATCGGAAGTTTCACACATGGATGGCAGAGGCCTTGGTATTTGAGAGCTACTACCAGTGATTTATTATTCACGTTCTGTTGGGTTGCTCAATTCAGGCATCGTATACTAGCGTACCGCTATCTGATCTCGAGATTTAGTTGCATCCTCGGCTTTCAGCTGCGCTTGATTTTGCAAAATGATTTCCTTTTTTTCGACTTTTTGTATTCTACCTTCACTTCGCTTATTCCATTTTCTCAGTCCAGTTGCGGTCTCAATCCGGAACCGAAATGCCGGCTCGCATTCGCATCTCATTTTGAGAGAGCGATTATTCTGAAGGAGTAAACTGATCTGTGAAATGCCTCATTTCGGAAGTTTCTGTTGTGTCTACGAGGGTGATTCAGGTGATGTAGTGGATCAGCTTTATGGTAAAGTGGCGGCAAATATCACTGATATTGTTACAAGCACGGTTTTCAGGTGCGGGTGGGTTGCTGAAAGATATTTCGACAGTACACACTCAAATAGAATCGGTAGGTGTTTCGCCTTTACCAGTTGTGCGTTTTGTTGTTTTTCTGGCTCCATTTTCGGAGTTTTAGAAACGACTTCCGACGCTGTTGGGACCATCTGATCGTTCTTCAATGTTTTATGCACTTAGGGAAGTTTATTATTGTTTGCTTTGGATAAACTTATCAACCCTCAGTTTATAAACTTCATTGAAGTATATTGGAAGGTGACAAGCTTATTTGTGGTGTCCACAGACATTGTTCTCATATTTCAGGAGCCGAAACAGTCGGAGGAAATAGACAAAAAGATGGAAGCGCCCAACTTAAATGAGGCGAAAGATGACAATTTTGAAGCGACAGGAACGCCGAAGGTAGCAGTGAACATCACTGCCGGCGACTCATCAGCGACTCGTGAGCAGGATCAGGTCATCGACGATCTCTTCAATTTTATTTACGAGGTTCTTTGCCCACTTTGCATGAGCATGCTCGAAACGTGGCTTGCATGCGTAAGTTAATAGGCATGCGGCTTGGAGGCGTACTGTTGGAGAATGGATTGGAAAAGGCATGCGTCACAGTTTTGGTAAGGCTGACCAATAAGGTTTCTAAGCGTGAGTGAGGTCATGAACTCTTCTGTTCCTCTCCCTTTTGCCTTTCCTCCCTCGTTATCTCTGTCCTCGATGCATTCAAAATACGACAAGAGAATCCTTGCAACATTTCATGACCTCATCGTCTCGGAACGGTGGTGTGGAGAATGGATTGGAAAAGGCATGCGTCACAGTTTTGGTAAGGCTGACCAATAAGGTTTCTAAGCGTGAGTGAGGTCATGAACTCTTCTGTTCCTCTCCCTTTTGCCTTTCCTCCCTCGTTATCTCTGTCCTCGATGCATTCAAAATACGACAAGAGAATCCTTGCAACATTTCATGACCTCATCGTCTCGGAACGGTGGTGTGGAGAATGGATTGGAAAAGGCATGCGTCACAGTTTTGGTAAGGCTGACCAATAAGGTTTCTAAGCGTGAGTGAGGTCATGAACTCTTCTGTTCCTCTCCCTTTTGCCTTTCCTCCCTCGTTATCTCTGTCCTCGATGCATTCAAAATACGACAAGAGAATCCTTGCAACATTTCATGACCTCATCGTCTCGGAACGGTGGTGTGGAGAATGGATTGGAAAAGGCATGCGTCACAGTTTTGGTAAGGCTGACCAATAAGGTTTCTAAGCGTGAGTGAGGTCATGAACTCTTCTGTTCCTCTCCCTTTTGCCTTTCCTCCCTCGTTATCTCTGTCCTCGATGCATTCAAAATACGACAAGAGAATCCTTGCAACATTTCATGACCTCATCGTCTCGGAACGGTGGTGTTTTCTTTAACTGTTGTGTTCTTTTTGTAAAGATTCGACGAACTAGTGAGTTGGTCGCAACAGAGATGTAAGGAAATATAGCATGCATGTCTGTTTGCTATTTGGGAAATAGAAACGACAGCGTCGTCTCTACTCGTCCCATCATTTCCGTTCGCTCAATATGAGTATACCTTTTTGTATCTTCTTTTCGCGTTCATTCAACTTGCGGGAAGTTGAAATGAAGAAGCGTGCTGAAGGTAGTCTAAACTCTCGTTAGTGTACGGGCGTTCAGTATTATCCTGTGTGCACGTCAAGCACAATTGCAATGCTCATAAAGCGTAATTTGAGGTCACGAACATGATTTGCTGTAGTTCTCGTTTATTGCACTGGTCTTTGCTAAATGTTAACTGGATCGTGTGGTATCGTTCATATTTGTCCTGTTAAAGTGTTATTGAATCCGTGCAGATGTTGTATCGGTTAAGTATGCTCCGATAAAATGAAGCCCTGTTAGGTAGAGTCTGGTTTCTTTTCAATTATTTTTCGCACGAAATTGGCGTCATGCTTCACCCAAAAGTTTAGCACATATCTCTGCCGCAGTTATAATACCTAATAAAGTGAATCCTCCTTCTAGTAGTTGGTTGTGTTTGAAGCTATATCTAAGCCAGTTTTGCTCTCTCTGGCTAAATTGTTCTGCTTGTCTCTAGTTTTATCAAATTTATAAACAAACAGTGCAATTCATGCGTGAACAGAATCCAGTTCCGTTTTTGAATTTCGGTCATAGACGTTCCGTGGTGGTCAGCCAGCCATCCGCAACATTGCAGTGGGCAGGAGCAGCCTGGCAGTCATTTCGTTACAGAAATTGGCTACTACGGTTGGCAAGATATTTCTGCTTTTCACAGTTAGAAGAGTTATGATCGTAAATGGGAAGTTGTCCGTGTAAGCTAATCGAATTCTATTTTATCATTTGTGTGTCCTAGCATCACTGCACTAATTATTGCCTCTATATGCCCTCCGTAAATTCAGTAAGTGAAACGGCGAGATGAGGTGTTAATGGATAGCTTTTTTTTTCAAACGCGATGCGGTAATATTCAAACGGATTTCATATGTTACAGTTATGCGACAAGAAACTGTCTTTGAGTACAATAAGAATTCAAGTGCGTGCGCATGTCGGCAAGCAATGACTTATCTGCAATGAAACCGCTCTAGTCACTTTAAGGGCGATTGGTCGGTTGCAAATGGTCGATTCCTGGTTCGACTAGTCCCACATTTATCACTGAGCTGTTTTCAACGTAAAGAAGTCATGGCGTAGGGAGGTATTTACCTCCACTGCCTGGGTTCTGGATGCAGCGCTGTCTGCAGGACTGGATAGACTCGATACTTACTAATTTAGTAAGTGTCGAGTTTTGGAGCTTGCGTTCCTGAAACTTGCCAACGACACGACGATACGAGCAATAGGTTTTGTTTGCAACTACAAGAGGAGCCAGTGTGGTTTTCCTGTTGCCTGTGTGTAAATGTTGAAATAGCTCTACAGTATAACGTTATTTTAGCGATTAGTTTTTATAAATAATTTTATTTTAGTCCCCAAACAAGAACTCTTCGCTGCTCTCAGCCGTTCTGAGCACGCCTGAGATGCGTTCGCCCAATACTGTGCCACCTTCAGCTGTTCTTACTGCTGAGACTTCCGAAGGTAATTTGCTTCTTGATTCTAAAATATGCTAGTGAATCTACGTAACGCGATAAAATTCAAATTCGCAGAAATTAATGCCATTCAGAGGGAGAGCCGAAATATTCAGATGGTCTAAATTTCGGAATGAGATATGGCGTGGAAAAGAACGATGAAATTTCGAGTGTTTCGAAAGAATGTAATTTGGTGAGCGAATTACAAAATAGTTTTTCGAATGGCGTCGCATTTCGACACGAGCTACTACGCTGTTCTAGGAGGTTGTTGAAAGAAAAAGCAGTTTATGGTCGACCAACCAATTTAGTACGAGAAGTAATGATATCTTCAAATTGAAAACGCTTTATAAAGTTAATTTTTGCAGAGAATCTTCCATTGGCGCATTCGATTTCATTTTATCGCAGTAAGAAGAATCTGATTCGACACACCGGTGAAACGATTGTACTCGGGTACTTGCTTATCGCCTTTCTACTATTTTTCCCTTTCATTTTTGTCATGTTCATCACATATGATTGAGCGTCTTCGTAACTTTTGATAAAATTATCATTTTTGATCAGATATATGGGAACCACTTTCACCTCTACAGTTTATGCGGAAAACTTCGTGTTTTCTTCAGTCAACTGAGAGAAAAAAAAATCAGCTTCATCCTTGTATACTGTAAAAGGAGAACTGGTTCCCATAAGCGATAAAAATTAAAAGCAAAAGTTTATCCAACAGTTGCGGGTTTAATAATCAGTAAATGGTTTTATTTGAGATGAAAGAATGCTGTAATATGATGTGTCCATAACTTTTCGAATGTGAGTGTGCACTCGTTCCAGCTGAACTTCAAATTTGCATCTGAAATGCGTTTGCTGATGATGGGATGTTTAGTTGAGAATAGAGGAGATTGTATTTTCATATTTGATGCTACTGTGACTACATTGAAGTGATTTCTTTTCAGGCAATTTACAACGTCGCCTCCACAGGATCCTAGCTTATCCTCATCTTCGACTCCCATGCTCTTTGAAGGGGAACGTTTTCAGAAGGAGAAAGCGCGTCTTGAGCAGGCGATTATCGTGCAAGAAAAACAGGTCGCTCAAGCAACAAGAGCACTGCACTTTTGCAGAAATACTGAGGAGTTCAGAGGCAGCAGAGAGCAGGTCCTGTTGCATGTCTTGTTTTGCAGTGTGCTACTGTTTTCTTCAGTCAACTGAGAGAAAAAAAAAATCAGCTTCATCCTTGTATACTGTAAAAGGAGAACTGGTTCCCATAAGCGATAAAAATTAAAAGCAAAAGTTTATCCAACAGTTGCGGGTTTAATAATCAGTAAATGGTTTTATTTGAGATGAAAGAATGCTGTAATATGATGTGTCCATAACTTTTCGAATGTGAGTGTGCACTCGTTCCAGCTGAACTTCAAATTTGCATCTGAAATGCGTTTGCTGATGATGGGATGTTTAGTTGAGAATAGAGGAGATTGTATTTTCATATTTGATGCTACTGTGACTACATTGAAGTGATTTCTTTTCAGGCAATTTACAACGTCGCCTCCACAGGATCCTAGCTTATCCTCATCTTCGACTCCCATGCTCTTTGAAGGGGAACGTTTTCAGAAGGAGAAAGCGCGTCTTGAGCAGGCGATTATCGTGCAAGAAAAACAGGTCGCTCAAGCAACAAGAGCACTGCACTTTTGCAGAAATACTGAGGAGTTCAGAGGCAGCAGAGAGCAGGTCCTGTTGCATGTCTTGTTTTGCAGTGTGCTACTGTAGATTCAGCACTTGCGCTATTGCTATCTATGAAAAAAATTGTTAAACTTCATGGTCGTAATCGTAAAATGTACTTATTAATGATGGAGTCTTGTTTGTTATAATGAGGACATTTCTTTGTTAGTACTTGTGGCAAAGTTGTGATGTGTTAGGCGATCAATTCAGAGTAGCTCATTGATTAATTCACAAAGATAATCGCTCACAAAAAACATTCTCGTCGACAAGGCATTTTTAATGATAATAACATCACACAATAACTCATCGCGGAAGTTGTACAGGTGGATGCGCAACGTGCATTGTTGATTGCAACGGAACGTCGTCGTGCGCTCATTTTCGAATTGGACAGAATCAAGCAAGCGAAGGCCGATGGCACCGGAGAGCGATTGTCTTCCGGTCCTAAAGGAACGATCACTATTTCGCACATCAGCATCAAGCTAATGCGCGATTTCATCAATGGTCATATCAATTATCACAACGGTTTGTGCTTAACTCTGTTTGATTCATTTCATGAGCAGTCGTGGTTTTTTTCTTATCCTTATTGTCAGGGCAGTATGCAGGGAAGCAGGTTTGCAGTGGCTGTTGAAACAGGCGTTGGGACTGTAGTAGTTACTTAGTCACAAAGTAATTTGCCATAACATCATTTGCTGTTGCATGTGCGTGCCATTTTCGGCACGCTTTGCTGTTTCTTGACATTAGACAAAGTGAGCTTGATGGATGGCGTGTTATGGCTCACTTGACTTTTCAGTGCGCAGCGCCCTGACTTCGCGAAGATCCAGGATGTTTATTTCTCCTGGAAATGATAATTGAGACGTAGTTTAGGTCCATCATAGTCTTTTCTAAGCGAAATACCATTGAATAACGAAGATGCCATCATTTTGCCATGCATTGGACGTTTCTAATGATCCGGTATTAGAAAATCTTTCCTGTTCCTCTTCCGATAAAAATCTTACGTGCGAGTCTTTTTCCCCACTTTTTTATAATGCTATTGGGGTGAATACTATAATAAACGCGTTTCCGAGTATCAATGTACGCTATTCATGTTCTCCTTCTTTATCATAAAATCAAAATTCAAACCGCTCGTATTGATTATGAAGCTACAATGTATAATCATCTAACTGATTTTGGCCTTCATTTTATGGGTCGATTTTCGTTGATTTCGAAACGTCCTGCTGAGTTCTTTCTACTGAACAAAACGTTATTCTTTCCATTGAGTTTTTGTTTCATAGTATTCAGATTGTTTTCGTGTTAAAAATGTTCTTGTACTCGAAGAATTTGCAGATCAACTTCTATTCTACTTTATCGTTCTAATCCGATACGGTGGGACGGTGTTACACACGACGATGACGACCAGTGACGAGGGTCTCAAAAGTGGTAAACTTGAGTTTCCACACTACATTCAGCTCAACTCGCTTCCTCACGACTTCTCGTGCTCTCTGAAAGTTTATGCACTGGTTGGTTCGTTGTCGTCAGCCATGAGATGCATTCACTAGGCAAAGAGAATATATTCAATAAATTGTTTTAATTTTTGAGCCATTAGTTTGAAACTGGTGTGCTTTAGC
>JPKZ01000884.1:164590-191311 GCA_000803305.1 Toxocara canis
CCTTCGCCTCTCTCGTACTCCTTGTAACGTTCTGTTTCACAAACCAGATATAGCGCTATTCAGTGGCTTTATTATTTTACTACGGAAGCATCTAATTCATGAATCGTGACGATGTGGTTATTCCACTATTGCGAGGAAGTGGCAAAGTATGTTGTGACTTCACGTGGACTTCGTCTTGACCCGGATCCTTGCAGCTTTCAGATCACTGCGGGGGGTCATAGGGATTTTTTCTTCTGAGGATTTTGATGCGGCCTTTTTGTTGAATTTACAACCCGTCTTTTTTTCCACTTGACAACTAAGTTTTAATATTTTCTGGCGCTACAGTGAAACGCTGTCACGTTCAACTTATTTCTCATTTGGTGCTTGAGTGTCGTACAGCTGTGTAACTCGTAATAGCTCTTGTTTTTTTAGAGGACACAAAGGGAAATAATAGAGCACCATGAGAAATATCGAATCAAAGGCGCAACTGTGAAGAAGAGTGTCAAATCGCCAATGCTGAATGCAGGTTCGTTGTGTTCAATGGGGAGGCCAACAATTGATTTTCTTACAAAGCTTTTCTGCGGGGGGAGAAGGGTGCTTGTAAAGGAGTTGATAAACTTGTGACTTCACAGCAGTTACTTCAGGAAAGGGTAAGGGAGTTAGGGCGCCGTCAATGAGTTTTGCAAAAAAGGTTGTTGGCTGGGTTTGGTAGTTTCACGGTAATGATACGCTTTTACGGAAAAAACAGTCACTTTTACTTGTTGCTTCCAAATTATGGAGATGGCATTGCGCATTGTTCATCTCTCTCACCCGTTCTCCGCTCCCCCAAGTTATGAGACCGGAACCGATAGTTAGTTTCCTTAATCGCTGCTTTGATGTTGACATTGCAGTCGTTGTAGGACTTGGGGATGTTGCCTGATAGCATGCATATCCGGTATTCATAGAGTCGCTTTTTTTCCTGGAAATCACTTCAGTTGTGGTTGATTGTCGGATCATTTTATGCGGATCATCAAAGAATTTCAGATGGCTTGAAATGAGTGGTCATCCTGCACTCATCTTTTCTATGAGGGCATTACGGTTTCCGTCGTTAAAGTCGTTTTTGGAATCGGTGTGTGTCTTAACTGATCCGATGGTAAAAGAAGCATCTTTTAGCTTTCTGCTCATCTCCTGGCGGTCCTTCGGCAGAAGTCGATCCGTCGTTTCAGTTGGTTGGCAGTCTCACACTTAACATCGGTTCACTTCGAAAAAACAAGTTCCAGTTGGTCGAACCGATGTCTCCTCTTGATGGCGCAATTGAAATGAGCCTGAGATGCTATGCTGAGGAGACTGGCACTATAGGACACAAGGCGTTCTTGGTTAGAATGCAGCTTGTTTATCAGCGCATTGATTTATCGTCTATGTTTTTTGTATTCATAATCTTTATGATTTTGATATTTTTGGTGTTTTTAATAGAGAAAGTTGGTCGGTTTATGAGAGAGTGGGGCGGTAAATTCTCCTAGAAGCTACAAAGTTAATAGTTTTCTAGAGGTGAGCTTTGTTTAAGGAAGGTCGGGGAGGCGAAAGAGAAGGCTGTGTCGAAGAGGTGTTCTTTTCTACTCTCTAGAAAGTTTCGTTCGTACTATCAAAGCCCATAGAATTAAGTCCCCTTCTTCAGCATAGTTCTGCTGTTAATTTTGTTGACCCTCCCTGTTCTTCGACATGAATGCGCTATTTTTGGAGTGAGAATTTTGTAGTCCTTGAAAACTGTAATCGTGACCGGCATACCGTCGTTTATTAACGTAACCGATTTACTTTCAGAGTTTGTACCAAGATGTGGAAAATATGGCTTCTTGGACGCGTTTCTGGTGCGTTCTCAGCGAAGGGCAGTTGCGATTTTGGCGATATCCCGAAGACGAAGCTGCCAAGGTTCATCACCCCTTTAACTTTTGAGTTGTTTTGCATCGTTTATAGTAGGGTTATGATGACAAAAACTATTACCTAGTGGTTTACAGTTTTGATTTAAAGTGGAATTAGGCGAAGCTCCATGGTATCGTTTTGTTGGTCATCTTCCACCTTTAGGAGTCATCGAGAGACTGAATACAAGGGAACTCATTATGCTGTGCGTTCTCGTCGAAAACGGGCATCGCTGCACGAAGAAGATAGCAGCTTTTCCAAAGTGATAAATTTCTCACTCCTTTCTCTTCCTGACACTTTTTTTTACAATCTACGAACGCGTTCAGGCTCCAGTGGTGAGTATAGATCTGCGCACATGTGCATGTAACGAAATAAAAGCGATCCCAGTGGAGAGCTGTCCGTACCCGAATTCAATGCAAGTCGATGTATGGGTACCAGGCGAGAGTCAAGGAAAACGGGATAAAATCAGGTCAATTTTCATCCGATTTAGTCTTATCTTGTTTTCTAATAGCACTGATCGTATGCAGTTGTCCTTGTTTTCTTTTTTTTGCCGTTCTATAACCTTTCTTTCGCTAGCTTTCTTTTTTTGCTTTTGTTATCATCGAATGAACGCCATATTTCTTCCAGAAAATAAAAGGCTGGTGATAGAAGAAAGGTAGGCTCAACGTTTTTGAGTATTTTTACGAGGGCGGCAACCAGAAAGATCGTTTTATCTTTCTTAGCCTAATCTCATTTTGTCCTGGTTCGGAGCAATCTTGCTCTCAAAGGCTAAAAAATTGATAGCAAACTGTGCTTAAAGTGAAACTGTTTGCAACATATTGCGGGAGTCATTATCTTGCTGCAAAATGATCATTACAATGCTATCGCCATTAAAATGACCACTGAGAGAGTGAGACACCCACTTAGAAGCCAAGTGCTAATCACCATTATAAGCTAAGCTAAATATGCGTGTCCAATTTTTTAAATTACCCATAAGAAGTTCTTCGTTCAGAAGTGTCAGTTGAAATGATGTCCTCTCTTTTTTGAAAGAGAAATGTTTTGAAGGGTACTGATGGCGGCCGATCGAAAAGATGAGATGCACAAATGGCTGAAAGTAATGAATGGTTCTCTGAAGAATCTGACGCTATGGAATCCGCGATAATGAAGACGCGATGGTATGCAGAATTATGGTTCTCATCCTCAGCACACGTTCACATTCGTTATTCTTTTCTGATGTGGTTTCCCTTTTTCCTTGTCATTTCTTGTCTCATCATGTGTATATTTAAGACATCTTGCATTCGTCTTGCTTTTGTCGACTTAATTCCTTTGAGTTTTGAAGTTTTTATTTGAAGAAGCTCAGCTTGCTTCAGTATACCTAAATTATTTGAATTGTACTAGCCATTCCATTTGGAGAACAGCATCTTATTAGATGCAGTAGAGTCCATTAGGGATAGAAAAGCGCAGTAAACAGGGTTTTATGCGCTATGAGGAGCGGGCAAAAAGAATATTACTTTGATTGGAGCGGTAAGGTGGATTTAAGTCGTTAAATATACTCTCGTATGTGCGACCGCTATTTTGACTTTAATTCTTATCGTAGCAGATGGAATCTTGCAGGATTCGTTTCGAATTGGTGAAAACTCTTTCGTGTATATGGTTTTTATAAGGGCGACCCAAACCTACTGAAAGAAGTTCAGTCCCTCATCGTTCTCAAGAGCGGGATTTTTAGGATTATTAGACGCTGATTCGTGCAGCTTTTTGCCTAGGGAAGGAGAGCGATTCAAACGCATCAAAGATCGACCGATCGAGTGAAAGTTTCAAATAACTTATTAGTTCCTTGCGATCGAAGGATCTTAAGTTCCTTTGGTGCGCCGCATGATTAGTTTTTGGATTTTGAATTTTTATAACTATATGACGTGAGTATGAAAGGAATGAAGTTAACGAGGATTTCATTCTTTAAAAATCTAATCCAAAATTTTCTTTTAAAATGCGAAGAACAATTTCCTCGCAATGTTATGGTATCGTTCATAGCCTGCAGGCGCGAGCAGTGGATTATGCCGTGTCTACGTCCACTTCGTGTTGCTGAGCACGCACATGATTGCCGTTGTTGCTTTTCCTCTCTTTTTTATTTCTTATTTCAGTGCGAATGGAAGTCGTTACACTTTAGTGAGCCTTTATCGTATAGGATTTCTTTTCTTTAATGCCAGTGTTTGTCCAGCATTGCCCAATATTACCGTAAAATTATTGCCCAACTGCTCGAAGAGCTTGACTATAGTGTCACGTGCCATGAGAAGGCGATGTCTTCTTTCTCGAGAGTTTTCCGGAAAAACTTTATTTCCGCTTTTTACGGTTCACGATTTTGGAAAACGAAGAACGTTATCAGTTAATGGCGATCTTACGTTGTTGCATTTGATTGACCATGCGCTAATGTCAAGATCTGAGAGAACATTCTAGCAAGCTATATTGTAATTTCAATTGTAAATATTTTTCACGAGCTAGACATGTGATGGCATGAATTTATCGTTTGTCCTCGTTTGCTTCAAAAAAAGTCGTTCTCGCAATTCTATTCCTTGGTTTTATATTATATGGTTTTTTGAAGACCGGTAATCTATTTATATGTAGCTTGAAGATCCATCTAAAGGTCTTTTTACGTTGATTGCTGGGAATTCACTGGAAAGGTTAAGCTCTGCATTTCCAAGGAGGTGCGTTTTGATCAGCAGTTCCTTTGAGAACATTCCAGCACGGACCATTATCTTGAATTAATATTGTTTTTTTCTTGACATTGTGTTCTAGATTTCAGCTAAAGAGATCAAGGGGGGCGGGGGAGGAGCGTGTGAACCATGCTTATCTCAATGTATTACTTTGTTTAGAAAGGTATACGTCAAAAAGTAGTGTTTACGAATAATAAAGGGGGAGGGTAACGATCCGACAGTTCGGTATATATTATTTAGTTGCCATCACTCACTTCATTTTAAATGTGATGTGGTTTTTTTTTCTCTTGTAGAATTTATATTATTGCGTTTGCATTTTCCATTATATAATAGTCGTCATGTTTCCGCAGTTGCTGTGTTTCAGTGATTTCCATTTCTTCGCTGCGCGGAATGCTGATGCGACCAGTAACTTTGTGGTATCGCTGTGGGGAAGTTGGACGGCTGCATATTGAAGTGTGGGTCTCATGTTTGTTCAGGAGGGAGGGAGGGGAGGATTAGTCGTGATGCTGAAGTTTTAAACGCTGAACATGCTGTCATTAGTTTCGGCTTTACATAAAAGTAGCCCGTTTCGACCTTTCCACCTGCACAGTCGAGAGGTGCGAAATTGCAAAACGAAGGCATTTAGAGTATGTTAAGAAAGGAAGTATAGGTCTTTTCTAGTAAAATAACGCCGTGGAAACGTATGTTCCCATGAACTCAGCTGTTTCCACTGATCATCATTTGTTTTCGTTTGGGTTCTTGTTTCCATGACTGTTTATCTAGCAGTTTATTACATCAACAAATGGGTTAAAGGTTCGGTTTAACAGTGTTTAACGACTCTACTGGGTTACAGTTGTGCTTTATGAGGCAGTTGAAGGAAATGCGCTCGTTTATCTTTACAAATGCGTGCTGCCGTTTATAAGTTTCATCTCTTTACTTATGCAGAAACAAATTTTCAACCGCTGTCAACATTTGCATACGTCGAAGCGCCATGTATTTATCCTATCCCTTGCGCTCTTTCCGCATCCGTAGACAGTATGCTGCGATGTTTTATTCGGTAGCTCCCTTCCATAAATGGCTTTTGATCTTCTAATCGGCTCGTCATTCCTTTTTCGTTCTTTGCAGTCACTTAAAAGTTGCTATGTTACGCGTTTAGTGTCTTTAATTGTATGATAGTAAATGTTTTGCCGATTTTTTTTAATGATCGCTTTTCAACTGCGAATAACAAACGAATATTGGAATGGAACACCAAAAAGTTAGGATCGAGATGAGCTCATGCGATAAATGTGGGATTTTTGAAAAGTTAATATGGCAATTTTGAAAAATGAAAATTAGGACAAAAACATGTTGTAAAGCATTGAAAAACACGAAATTATTCTGAACAAGAGATCCGAATTGTCGAGTATTTTCAGTTAGAAATTAGCCAAAGATCTCAACAATAACCTTTTCCGAGAACTGCCAAATTACCTCTTAATGGGGTACTTTAACTTGATGGGCATTGGCAAATTTCGTCTTGCAGATCGCTTTATAATGACGTCATATCTACGCTTGTCTGTATAGTAGTTTCAGCTCGGCCATCTCTGAACTTTGATTGGTATGATCCCACACTCAAAATCGAACCAATTTATCGACTCCGGAAGAAATTGTATTTCCTTAAAGAGGGGGATTTTTGCAAGCAGCTTGAGGCCACTTTGTCTAAATCCTTGATTACCTGCCTCGCAGAAATATGAATATATAGTGGGACTTGTAGTAAGCGTTGAGCTGAGCTGGATCGTCTTTGTTCACCTGAACAGAGAAAAGTGCACGTGACAGTGAGTACGTATAGTAATGGATAACCGAATGACTGCATATGTACGTATAAATGCATACACACATCAAGCACATTCACCTAGAAGGAGAGATGGTGGTGAACACGCGGAATAATTAGCAAGAGAAATCGATGAACTGAAATCATTGAGATAAAAGCGCTGCAGTTATCGGTAGTGTAGCAAACGGAAGGGGTGCGCTTTGTGTTTACTGACTAAGTGAGAAAGTGCTTTCAAGTCGAATGAATTTAGGCGACGCTGAAGTAAGGAAACGTTTTGTGCTTCAGCTGTATTACGAGGAAGGTTGGTGTGCAAATATGGATAAATCTAAATTGAAAACTGTGAAAGACACTTTCTGTAGTGCGTGGTTTACGCGTTTTACGCTTCACTTGGAGGTTCTGAGTTCGGCCTTCTTTGTTCCTTAGGGAATTGGAAGATGCTTCCAGAAAATATATCTGAGAGCCGCTCTACAATTTTATAGAAGAGAATCAAATCAAATTTCACGCTGTGGTATTCTAAGGTTTCAAGATTTAAAATCTTTAATCGAGTATCATAGTGAGGAGAGAACGGTCCAAGGAACACGAAACACCACACGGAAGTGAAATATTTCTCAACCTTTTCAAAATACAACCTTGAAGGTTTTGGAAGCAATCTCTGAAAATTACAAATTCCAGTGTAGATTGGGACGGATATTCACACCATGTTTTGTGCTTCATTTTTGTTTTGGGTAAGGCTGTTTCTGGCTGGGTTAGGTGAAATTTGAATATTTGCCATTTGTGAACAGTTTCTGAGTTCGGCTGGTTTGAAGGCTGATTGGCCAAAGCCCATACTCTGTTAGCCTCCTGGCGGGCATTGCCATTCGCTGAAGTTATCGCTTTTCAACGAATCAGAAGGATTTTGAGACAGCTAACTAACTGAATCCATTACATCCACATAAGACCGGTACCACTGCATGTACTGCACGAAATGAAATTAGTGCAAAAGTGCGTCAGACCCCAATGACGTCTTTGCCATCAATTTACTTAAACGACTGAGTAATGAACGCGACTGAGTAAGGTTGATGCATGAATGCGACTAAATAAGGTTGAACTAGGGGATTTTCAGCTGCGGGGCGGTTGAGAACGGAGAGGTGAGGGGAGGGGGGAGGCGGTTGGAATTATGGAGGTCGCGACAAATCCGATGTTCATCGGAGTCAATCACTATTTGACGCATATGACAATCATTGGCCAAAAACATCTAAGTGTGCCGTCTCAGTAACCGACAGGATGTAGTATCATCCTCACGGTGGACAAGAGGGTGCAGTAGGCGGAGGACCCCTCCTTAAATTCGCCAAGAAAAGACTAGGATTATCCGGGGGACTGTTACTTTGATGTGAAGGTGTGCTGATGTGAACAGTGAACGTATGCCAGTAAATTTTTTATGAACAACACGATAACCGTCAACAATATGGGTTGCACAATCATTTTCCATAGTTTGACAACCTATCACTTAATTAGCTAAGCATGAGGAGATACAGTTCAATTCTATTCAATCGCAAAGCTCTCTTCAGTGAGATTCAACTGGAAGATGTAAATCAGAGCAAACTGGCTGCGCGCATTTCTAAATAGCATCTACGACAGAATTTGCAAAAAATCTTCTGAAAATACGATTCGTTCCATTGGTAATCGTTATGGAACATCGGTGAAAGAAGGCGTATTGTTGACCGGAAGTTGTAAGTATGACTGTGAAAGTGAAGTATACTTCTTTACTTTCCTCGGGGAATTTTTATTTGTAAAGCGCATTGTGGCGGCGTCATATATGTATGCTTGTCTTTTTCATCTACTCGATAATTTCAGCTCAACAACCGGTCACAGCAAAGTTATAAAACTTGGCGGATTTGATCTGCATTCTACGATCACCTTCTTCGCACATCTTTGAACCCACTCGTCCATCATAGAGGAGATTATTTAAAAATCTTTTTGAATGTATTTTTCAACCAATTTTTCAATAGGATGGCATGCTTCACCAATATTTCAAGTCGGAATTCTTTTACGCGCTTTGACAAATCTACTATCTCAGATCGCAATATGACGATTTCGTGATTACGGTGCACATGCATGTCTGCTGGTCCTGTATCCTCAAGTTGGGAAAACATTTCGCATATGGGTGACACCAATTTCATCGAAGCTTTTGCATTTCATTAAAATTTGCATTTGTAATTTTTTTGCACACATACGCAACGTAATGATTCAAAACCACCAGTCGCATCATTTTGATATCTTTGTCGATGGAGGGCGGTCAGACGGGTCTGTCTGAGCCTCGACGTGGACGCAGCATCAAAAAGAAGTGAGTCATCACATTTCGGATGCTATCGAAGTGCATTTCTGGGTAGCGAACGCAGCCTGACGAACGATGGAGCTGAGTGACTATCGAGCGAGTGGTAGTCGTTACTTTCAAGGTGTTTCAGACTAATGTCATAATTGACGGTGGTTTCGGATGTGAAGAAAGGCTGTGCTTTATAGAGAGGTGTAGACCTGCGCCTATGCACAGGCACTTAAGAGCGCAACCATTATTGCAGTATTGAGGTGTTGAGAAACGCAAGCAGATGAATGTTAGGCTGCAATGAGAGGTACGAAACCAACATGATAAATGAAAAATGTTAAGTAATGTTCAAATGTTAGATGTAAGCTCAAAGTGGGTAATGTGATACGAAGAGATTGTGGTGAATTTAGGTTACTGTGGTCGGGAAAAATTGGTCTTTCGTCTTCCATGTAAATCGTAGTAGGCTAATCAATGGGGTACTGTAACATTCTGATTGTTTTGCGATAAATCGAGTATTTGCCTAATGGATGAGTACTAACTAAAGTTGAAGGGATTGCAAAGGCATGTTCCAATATATTATATAAAACGAAAGGAACTGCTTCTAGATGAGATCGTAACTACCAAGAAAAGTTCTTTCGCAGTTTCAGTGCTCTGAAGACAGCGAGAGAGGACAGCACTGGATCGGTGACACCGACATCGACATCTACTTTAACAGAAACAAATGCATCTGCGTCCGCTTCATTCAAAAAGATAACCTTCAGCCGCACCGCTAAAATACCGAAGGAGAAACTTGCCGAGTGAGTCCCATAATTATCACTTGTTTATGAAGTAAAGATCTCGTACTTTTGAGCTTAAGATGGGTTTACTTCATAATTTTTGTCACACCACCGGTCACCTTCCGTTTTTTGTAATAAGTTTGTTTCGTACATATTATTTATCATATTTTCCACTTGCTGCCTTTTACGTTCTCTCATTCTTATTCGTATAATGTATAAGTGTTTCTGTCGAAACCTCCTTATGTTTGTTCACTCATTCAATCGAGTTGATGCAGAACATCTTAGGTAGCGGCTGGTGGAAACGAGGAAAAGTTAATATCAGCGAGCAGCTAAAGAATTCTTCAAATACTGAAACTTCATTCTTCAAAATACTGAACGAAAGTCAAAGACTAGCATTGGAAACAACCACTTGCTGTGAAATGCACATCTTCGACGTTAGGAAAGTTTCGCGTTGTCCAGTGTGGTGCGTTTGTCTAGCAGTTTGTCTGCATGGGCTTTGTTGATATTAGTTGTTGGTTTGCTGAAATAAAAAGGTCGAATTTGGCTCGAGCCGGAGTTAAACCTTTTCTAATAGGTTTTTTCACGACCTTGAGAACTCGCAAGGCCGTTTATAGTCCCCTCCAACATCAAAAAAGTTTTAGGTAGAAAATTTGCATAGCCGGCTTTAATTATGTTGGAAATGCAACCGCTTTAACGCTGCCGTTTGTGTGGTTTACAATTTGAACGCACTGTAAGATTCTGACGGCCTAAGGACGTTTGCGTGCCGTGGCACTTCGATGAATGAGTTAATTAGCACCAAGTATTCACGAGTACAAAACGAAACAATGGATGTCTGGGCACCGCATAAAGTCTCTCGTTCATGAGGGGTTCTTACGAAATGGTAATAAAAGGACCGATGGGTAGGGTTTTCCTATGCATCGGTTGAGCGCAAGCGATTGCGTTAGTGTGACGCCGATGCGAAAAAAAGTGCGTCTGCACCAATGCTAATTTATGAAGCGATCGGTCAAAATAATTTCCTTATCACAACAACACCAGTATGAACAAAAATATAACTATGCAGCAGATAACAGACGGTTGACTTGTTTCGCATCAGAGAGTAGTGCCAAAAATTCTGATATGCAAACTTATTAATAATGAACCAACAAAGCTGAAGAACCGGTTGCGATAAGCGTGTATTATGGGAAATGGAATTGTTGCAAATTAATAAGTGACAATTTTTCAATAATTCCAAGCATTGAGGAATTAAAATTTCAGAATTGTAGCTATGGTAAATTTTGCGGAAAAAATTAACGCAATGGATATCGACGACTTTAAGCGGCTTTTTCGACAAATCCAAGTACGCGGCCCATATCCGAACAAACTTACGAAACATGCGCACGATCAGAACTCTGTCAAATGTCGCTACAACGGTCAGTTATGACAGCCCAAAAGTTAACAAAACCTGGAGGTCGTCGCAAAATTGAAAACAAGATTTGCGCCCTATGATCGCGTATCTCATATTCGGCACATGCGTCATCAAGTGCTCTCATAAGATCCCGCATGGTTGTACAAGCATACGGTGCTTAAGTACAGGAGGAAGGAGCATTCGAGGTTTGTAGCCGCTAGCTGCGTACGGGCTAGAAAATGTTCGAAATGACACTTTTGTAAACTTACCTCGTGGAAACGCCCTATCGTCTTCAAACGTCTGTTAGGAGTTGCGCAAGTGGTCCATAAACATTTCGCACCCTTTTTTTCCAAAAGCGCAAAGGTAAACAGTTAATGGTCATCGAAAGAGTTCCACGGTCGTCAAAATTAATGTTGGAGCAAAAAAACGTACCTGAAAAAATTTACATTCAATGAATGGATCGACAACGGTCGAACAGAAGACCCGTAGTGACCCACAAAACGACAATGATAAAAATACTCTTATCAAAAGGGCGAACGCGTTTCGGTGATAAACATCCATTTTGATGTGCCACCACAACCTTTTGTAGTGATTCACAATTTTTCAGATTAAATTTAAATTCACACATATAATACATTTTTTAAAATAGAAACTCGCTTCTTAGTAGATGGCGGCTCAACGTACAGTTATATTTAACAGCCATCTTACATCCTCACAAAGTTTGCATGCAGCAAATGTTGTCGAACAAATTGTCGTCGACATTGCATGCGTACATTCAACACTTTACATTTTGCATAAACATTTGAAAGAGATGAGCCTCATAAAAACGATTTGTCGGCAACATGAGAATTTCCGCCTTTAGAGGACGATTTAAAAATGAATCTGATTTGCAGATATCGTTTGCCTAGACGATAGTCGAGTAGTGCTCAAACCGATGCCAAAATTCAGTGGTGATTTCATTCACGCGAGTTGGATATCACATGAATTTCTCGCTAAAAAATTCATTTGTACTCAGGTTCCCGATATTTTCTATTCTGTTAAATATGTTCCTAAATGTTCGGTTATGGAAGGTTTCGGTAGCGAGTGTGTACAAAGTGCCGTTAGCCAAAAAAACGAAATGTAGTTCCACTTTGACTAACGCACATAATTGCTTTGCCATAGTTGTATATTTTCTACTTTTTTTTTTCATAATATACTTGTCCAGTTCTCATGCTTTGTGCGCAGCTCATCTTTTCAGGGTCCAATGGAGAATACGATGGCAGATTTTTGGCGCATGATCTGGCAAGAGCACATTGAGTTGATTATGATGCTATGCGAATTGAGCGAAGAGGGAAGCGAGAAATGTTCTCCCTATTGGCCAATCAACCAGGGAGAGTCGATGCAATTTTATGGAATTACGGTTTCAAATATAGGCGTACGTTCGATTTTTGATAAGCAATCGCTCATTCATCTCTTCTCATATCAATTTTCTTACATCTATTCGTTCAAGGAATTTTTGTTGCTGGTAGAAAGCTCTGCTCAAATGCTATCCTTGGATGCGTGTGAAATTTTTTTTTTAAATTTAGAGGCATTTAAAAAGTTGCTAGTGAAACGGAAAATGGAGCGCAATACAAGCTATTCTTACATGTCTCCAGAATTTGAGGCTTCAGTAGTTTCTGGCACAGACGCTTCTCGTCGTTGCAGGCAAGTCTAAATGCGAAAAGCGCGCAGCCGTTTTAGCCATCCAATGGAATATCCATGATGTGGATCGAACTGAATGTGCTATTTGCAATGGGCTTTGCAACCTCTATGCGCTCAGCTTAGACTGACGGAAAATAGGACACCTGTGAATCACAAATATGGCATATCTGTGATCGCAATATCTGCAAATCATCCATAATTGATCTTTAGATTTTCATTTTTTTACAACACCCTTCCAGTTCAATCAGTTTATTGTTCAAATGCCGGGAAAACGTATGCGATTTGTTCACACGCATAGGCAAAATCTGGCCCCTCCACTGTTTACAAAAACAAGTTGTTTGAGTGCTTTATGCTCATTCACCAGCACTAGGGCAACAATATTTCGAAATAAAGACGCGATCCATAAGTTTATGCATAGGGCTCACTTGCACCTAATAAAAAGTATTCACGCTTGCATTATACGTTCGATGTGCGCCACATGAATGAGCCAACTGCGTGCATCTCACGTCTTCGTTTGGCTACCGACAGCTGGTTACAGATACAGTGCAAAGAAGAAGTCGTCCTGACGATAATGTCGATAACTTATGAAGGTGAGACGAGAAAAGTACGTCATTTCCATTGGAAAGGATGGCCTGATCGGTTCGCACCAAGACGCTTAATAACGCCCTACACACTACACGGCATCTCGCATACGGTCAAGTGGCCTACTGTGGTGCATTGTTCAGCTGGCATTGGACGCAGTGGAACTTTTGTTATGCTCGAGATTCTATACAGGTGATGAGCTAATATTATCCGAAAAAACAATACCGATGCATCATCTATGGCGCCGCGTTCCAACTGTACAATTGTAAAGATGTCAGCGTTTTTTTTCATACGTTTCAGATGTCGCAAACAACTTTGAAGCTGTATGCTTATTTACGCTGCTGATGGAAACATTTTTTTCTTGAACTGTAGGTGAAAATTTACAGTCCTGATCCCTGATTCCCTCCCACCCTCTCCCCTGAAATCTATACTTACCTTTTTTCATTTTTGCTCTTAGAGTCCATTAAATCTTCCCTAAATTGGAAATCGTTGCTTCATCCTCGCAAAAGTTTTGCATCTGATTATGCCGATAGTTAAGATGTTATTTGTCTCCGGATACACTTAAAGTGATTAGTTGGTGCGTAAGCCTTTATATATGACTTAAGGCGCCTTAGAATATGCTCAAGTTGCTCAGCATGATCTTAGATATTGTGACATTTTCCATTCATCCCTCACCGATAAATGTCTTCAGAAGCCTCCGAGCAGGGAAGGAGCGATCGGTTTCATCGCTAGTATGGGATTTGCGCTCGCAGCGTGCAGGCGCAGTGCAGACTTTCGATCAATTTCTTTTCATATACTACGCTACCATACAAAGGCTTATCAACAGGGGCATTGTCGACCCAGCATCTGTTGCCAGTAAGTGATTTAAAAGTAATTCTTGTAGGGCCTTTGACACCGCACCAATTGAAAAAGGCCAAGCGATGTATTTGTAATTCAGATCAGCGGGCATCGTTTGCGCCACAAATCTAATGGCCGTATTTAGCACAACATTTTCGTGTGGGAAACGAACTTCGTGCAATTTTTTTTTTGCGTCTATCGGCTGGGCTGTCTACAGCAGTGACTACAGAAGATGAGAAGCGATGAACCTCATGCAAAATTTTTCATCCTCTAATCTGTCCACTCGTTGCACGCGATTGCTCGGTGTCGTCCACTTCTGAAAGGCAACTCTTTAAAAAAATGTTCCTCTTCCTCAAAGCAATATCTGATAAGCAAATCTGATCCGCTTGAAGAGTGGTGAAATATTAAGTGTTCTTGTAATGACATATAAAGAGCTGCTCGAAGAAATAATTCCTAAAAAATGAAGCACTGAAAGAGAGCACAAAGTGTGCTGAAGAATTCTGCAAGAGATTAAGCTTTGAAGAACTTCCACACAAAACGAGAAAATTTGCAAAGCTCAAATTTGCTTTCGTCAGAAGGCACATCAGAGAGTGTACTAGCAAGTAAAGTAAAGAATCGTTGAAAAAATTCTCTCAGGTGACCAACCAGTCATTACGAAATTAACTTATAAATTAGTTCTGCTCTAGCCTCGCTTAATTTAATCAGTAACCGTGCGCACCTCGGGATTTGGAAATCTTTTAATAATATAGTTGGTGAAGTGCAAAAATACCAAACAAATCAAAAATACCAAACATTCATTCAGAATTCTGTAAGGACTATGAAACGCGTTTCAAAAGGAAAACCGGTAAGGTGCCAATCGAATGGCCACAGCCCACACGGCGAATCATTGTCGATCCTGCACTGTTGGAGCGAGCCAGGGCTCGAACCACCACGAAAACTGTACGCCATCACAAGAAGGTATCATTACCGCTCGTCAACGAGAAGCTAAAAAGAGTGGCGAGCAACGCAGTTCGAATCCTTACCTTTTCCTTTCGCCTATCCCTTATGCAATAAGCTATTACATGAAAATCAAGTCATGGGTTTTTCATCTCTCCGGCCACCTTATCGAAGGAATGGTCCTCATCAGCGAAGTGCTACGAACAAACAACATTTCCGCATTCACCGTTTGTTGCCACTTGTGTATAATTAGTCAGCTCAATCGTAGGTGACAGCAGTAGAGATATCAAAAATCACACTGGAAAGTTTCGAACTTTCCAAAATATAGCAACGGAACGGAAAGAGGAAAAATGACTTCTGTCTTTTAATAAAGATAAATTCAATTATAGCGCCTAAGAATTCAGTGACATCAATCAACATTTTGAAATCGAACTGAATTTATTCAGCACCAATAGATTAAAGACGATTTCGAGTAAAGCGTAGAGACAAAGACTTAGAAAAAGATGATGATAAAGTAAAAAAAGGCACAAAATCAGTGCAAACTTCTAAATCACTGAAAATTCGCAGATCACGAAGGCAAGGAAAACTACGCTGTACCCGTTGATTATTTTTAGTACTACATGAGCCTAGAAGAAGAACGGGAGATGGTGGGGGAGGGGCTGGAGAGGAGAGGAGAGTGTATGCAATATTGCACGAGCTTTCATGCACGACTTTTGAATGTTCGTTTGTTGCAGAATTCTGCGCAGATCTCTCATCCTCTCGAAGACTTGAAAACTGTTGAGAAGTTAGGCAATTCGAAGGGCTCTTTTGAAGCGAAACGACACTCAGCCAACTCAAAGAGCTGTTCAGAAGTGGGGCGAAAAGAAGCCAAATCGGATGAACTGGATGCTGAAAAAGCGCCTAAACAAAAAGCATCCCTAGTTTCTCGAAGTAAAAGCCGAACGTCAGTGTCCGAAAAGCTATTGTCCAAAAAAGAGGAGAAGGCCGCATCAATTGAGCCAAAAGCAACTTCAGCACACCGGCAAAAAGCGGCACTATCACCAAAGCAAACAGCGACATCACCATTACAGTCGAAGAGCTGTGAAACTTCGGAAACTGGCGGCTCAACCGAAACACTGGAAGCGGCGTTGGTTACCTCAGAGACTACAACGAAATCCAAAGAAGATACGCAACCATCTAAAGAGAATATGAACGGAACACATGCTAACAATGGTATTAAACCGTTCACAGAAGCTGAGTTGCAATCTTCTAAAGAGAACGTGCTGCTATTTAAAGAAGAGGTGCAGTCGTTTAAGCAACCTCACCAGTCGGAAAGCAAAGATGAAGGCAAAAATAAAAAAGCGCAGACTGTAACAAATGAGTTCCTTCTCGACGAATTTAAAAAGCCCGCGAATGAAAACGCTCCAAAAGTTTCACAGGATGAGTTGGAAAACAAGTCGCCATCACAGAATCCGATGAAACAGGGCCCCACGCAACAGATGCCTGAAGTAGAGTTTTTCCAAGAGGCACATTCATGTGATTCCGACTTCGTTGCGCAGGATATGGCTCAATTCAATGTCAGAAAGAAGGAACAGGAGCCTGAACCTAAGGTAAGCTTACAATAGCTTTAAAGCTCCATTTAAGAGCTTAATGTCAACGCTTCTAGAAAACTTCTAAATATTACGTCAGGCGAAAAAGCGTGTACCAATGAGAATTGAGGAGGTGGGTTGAGTTCAGCAGAGGGAGGGGGAGGGGAGGGAAGAAGATCGTCGGCAAAAGTGAATCAAATTAACTGAAACCTATATTATAAACGTGGATAGCAGTAGTCCGAGTAATGGTAACCAGTTCAAGCTATAAAACACGACAGGAGATTTATGAGAGAGCGAAACGCTTCAATCAAAGTGCTCAGTTTTGAGTACTGAAATCTCTAAAGCGAAATTCTTACCAAGAAGTTTGCGGAACCGTTGCAATGGTTGTTTGTTCTTTGTTCATATCTCTTCGTTCATTTTCACTGTCTATTTGAAAAGCTAAAACTTAATGAGTAACAAATAACCAATCAATTCTTAATTTTGATCACATTGAGTCGGAAATATTTAAGTGATTGCATGATATTTTAGAAGGATATTGATATCGACCAATCGCCAGACGATATGAAAGAGGAGGAATTTTTTATTGGAGTGAGTGCTAAGATGAATTTTATAATTTGCTTCTCGAACTATAACAAACACAAGTGCAGTATTCGCCATTACGATTCACAGAAACAGGAGCATTCATCATAACAACGAAATATCTAAACAAATATTGACTAAAAATTTAGTCTTTCCAACATCTAAATACGAAGAATACTAAAAGCGACCTACAGTTCACGGTTCTGGTATATGCATCCAATTACAGCAACGATTCCGGTGCAAATCCCATTTCCATAAATGTTCTTATCGAATATATGGACGATAAGATTAGCAGTAATGAAGTTGGCGAACGTTTAACAGGCGAAAAAGCGTGTACCAATGAGAATACTTGAGCGATGGAAGAGAGTGAGGAGGTGGGTTGAGTTCAGCAGAGGGAGGGGGAGGGGAGGGAAGAAGATCGTCGGCAAAAGTGAATCAAATTAACTGAAACCTATATTATAAACGTGGATAGCAGTAGTCCGAGTAATGGTAACCAGTTCAAGCTATAAAACACGACAGGAGATTTATGAGAGAGCGAAACGCTTCAATCAAAGTGCTCAGTTTTGAGTACTGAAATCTCTAAAGCGAAATTCTTACCAAGAAGTTTGCGGAACCGTTGCAATGGTTGTTTGTTCTTTGTTCATATCTCTTCGTTCATTTTCACTGTCTATTTGAAAAGCTAAAACTTAATGAGTAACAAATAACCAATCAATTCTTAATTTTGATCACATTGAGTCGGAAATATTTAAGTGATTGCATGATATTTTAGAAGGATATTGATATCGACCAATCGCCAGACGATATGAAAGAGGAGGAATTTTTTATTGGAGTGAGTGCTAAGATGAATTTTATAATTTGCTTCTCGAACTATAACAAACACAAGTGCAGTATTCGCCATTACGATTCACAGAAACAGGAGCATTCATCATAACAACGAAATATCTAAACAAATATTGACTAAAAATTTAGTCTTTCCAACATCTAAATACGAAGAATACTAAAAGCGACCTACAGTTCACGGTTCTGGTATATGCATCCAATTACAGCAACGATTCCGGTGCAAATCCCATTTCCATAAATGTTCTTATCGAATATATGGACGATAAGATTAGCAGTAATGAAGTTGGCGAACGTTTAACAAATTTTGAGATTAACGGTTTCAGAATTTTACGATAAAAACATAGATGCGTCTGTTGATCAAATATATCCATCGAATGCATTAGCTTCCGCATAGCTTTTTCAAACGAGATTATATTCAAAACGAAATCTTGATATCGATAGATAGTCTTCTGCGTTTGTCCTTCACTAATATCACTGTGTGAATATGAACGAAAACGAATTGTCGTCCTTAAGTGTAAGAAGAGTGACATCTGATGTAAGGAAATTCGATTACATATGGCATTAATGAGTTGGTTTCCAGATCCAGAAAGCAGGCACTTGCAACTCTGTCTATTTATCATTTCCACCGGGCAAATGAGCCGATTCGCGCACTCGGGATGCATTTCTTTGGGACGATACGACTAGCAATAATGATAATGATCCTGAAGGCATCACCCATTCCATTTATTTAAAAAAAACATTTTGTAAACTCGTTTGTTCTGCAAAATTAACATTCACTATTCCATTACAGGAAGGGAAATCTAGGTTCTTCCTAAATTGTTGGAAACACCTACAAGAGAAAACTGTTAATGATCTGGCTGAGATCTTATAAAACACAAAAGAAAACTGCTAATGATCTGGCTGGGGTCTTGTAAAACACAAAAGAAAACTGTTAGCGATCTGGCTGAGGTCTGTCTAATTTGCAGTCTAGATGCAAAGTTTTTTTCAAGTTCATTCTTCATCACAGTGTAACCGACAGAAACTGTAAAAAAATTCTAACGCAAAATTGTACTTATGATACTCGCAAGTAATTCCTATCAAAAACAATGGTTACTTTATCGAATTAGTTGCTCCGAACAAATGCAGATTACTTCATAAAATGGCACCGCGGTGGGTTCACCGTATCATACGTATGCTTGAATTCAACGATGCATCAAGGGAATGAACCAGACGAGTTGAGGTGGGGGGAACTGGTGGTGTTCCACCCTCATGAGGGATAAATAAATCAACTCATGTGCGCTTCGATAGCAAAAAATGTAAAAAGCTGAAACTGTTAACAATTACAAAGCTCGCCAACGATATCGATTGTCGACTACATTCCGTTACTAGTAAATTCTTCAACCATCCGTACCTTGTACACCCCCGGTAAAACAGTACCGCCGGGTCTTGGCTGTACTTAAGAAGTGATGCCGAGGTAGTACAGCATCGAATGCTCAATCGGTACATATAAAAGTGGCAAAGGTGCGAGAGGGATCTCGTATCATACGAATGAGAGTGATGCTTACGCAGTGACTAGTAGAAAAAATGCATTGAACAGAAAGAACAGAAAGGAGTGGAAGGATTGCATAGCAAAGAACAACTGAAAAGACTAACGCCCAAATGATGCGAAGACGAAACATTCAGCAGCACTTTGTAATCGGTAAGGATTAAAAAAATGCACAGAAACAGGGTGGGCATTTTAAAGAATTTCTAAAATGGATGATTATGCAACTGGCGGTCTGATTGGCATAACTGCGTTGTGTAATGACCCCCGTCAAGCACATTTGGCTGCAATTCTAGCGGCGCCAAATTTCGTGTTTGTTGCTCTTCGATTAACAGCGAAAAGAGTTTTTCTTTCTGGTGAAGTAGACTGCATAAAGCCCATTTCACATCATGCAGTCTCTCCATCATGTCTTAAAATTTTGATGCTCATTACTTGTACTGCAATCATACCTGCTAAAACCCGATTTGAGCAGTTGCTCCAGACCGTTCAAGAAGCTCTGAAAATTCTGCGAAATATGATTTTATTGTCAAGGATGAAAAAATATGCCTCCAGGTCACAACTAATGATGGGAAGAGCATGGGAGGAAAAGGCCAGTCACAGCCATTTATTTTCAACACATCGATGCGCACGCACATTATACGATGCACTCAGCATCGCTGAGTTTCACTGAGTTTCACCTCGACGCAGTGCTTCACAGGCAATGAAATTGGAAGCAAAGCTGTATTCAAAAACCACAGCGATAGACGATCGTTATTCATATTCGTGAGAAAAATTTGGCGAATTCAGCAGAAAGCAGCAAAGCAAATCTGTGAAGCGCAAATTTCAACAGTGTTAATATTGCAAATTATGAAACGCATATGTCACCTCCTCTATGAGTGAAATCGAAAACAGACAAAAAGTCCTCATATGAAGCCTCCGTGACATCCGTTCGAATCTTTCTTCTAACGCAAACGTGCACTTTTTCAAAAACCTTTCATTTTGCTTCTACAAATTTTTTTGTGTGCAACTATATAGATTATGGCAGACGATAAATAAAAGCTTTCGCATACGACCAGACAGTACAAAATTACCTGTAGCAGTGTTTTTGCATGATAATAAATAACCAACGAAATTTCTTAAGACGAATATTTCTTTCTATTTTATTCCCCATAAAAGAAAGAAGGAACAATTAGCACCACAAAATCACACAGCAACAACAAACATAGCAGCTCAATATGCTACAAGCGCGTCATTCAATGACCGGCCGGCGCGATCAGATTACCTGTTTGTTTGTTTAGAAGCTAAGGAATAAGTTGAATACAAAAAATGCGGTTGAAGCTGACATTGTATATCATAGGTAGACTGCGTCTATGAGGTACTGCAATGTTTCAGAGCCAAACTTTTATGAGATACTGTAATGTTCCAGAGCAAAACTTTGCTATCGTATATCATAGATAGACTGCGTCTACAAGATACTGTAATGTTTCAGAGCCGAAGTTTGGTATCGTACACCATGGTTAGACTGAGTCTATAAGATATTGTAATGTTTCAGAGCCAAAATTCAGTAAAAACTTATTTGTATATTTAAACTGAGTTCATCTGACTGCACAGATGTATTTGCAATGCTCAGTGAGGAATAACTACCAACTGAAAGCATTCCAAATAAAGGTTGTAAATGAGTTTCTAGTGGAGTTCGAAACGAGAACCTCCTCTCACTGCATAGGCGTTCGTCGTCATACTCATGCCATCAGCAATAATTACGGCTGTAAAACGAACCAGCCCTATGTGATACAGTACAAAATCGCTGAAAACAGCCATTATATCAGTCCAATAGAGTTTATATTATTGAGGCATATAAAAGAAAACTGCGTAAAGAAAGATTCATTCTTTCCAATAAAACAATCAATCCATCCCATCTAAAATTTGAATGCGACGCAACGAACCATCAATTTGGTCAACGCGATCGATTGTAGTCCTCGTTTTCGAAAATAAGTTACTGTGCGAGCAAGGATACCCGATCACACTATGCAATTCAGCAATAGTGTTTTACGCATGGAAATAATCGCTTATTCTAATAAACAATAATCAACATATAATATTACAAAATCAAAGTCTTAAAAGGTGCATAACGGACGCTATGTGCACACATTTCAAACGATAGCTTCAAATGTGATCACTGAAATTCCAATGATGAGGCATAAAAGCGCCCAATGCAGCCTCAATTAAAAGGGCATTCGGTTCAGTGTTGAATGATTGCTAAACTGGTCACCACATAAAATAGGCGCATACAAGGGAAGTGCATGTTCGATCGCAGAAAGTCATAAAAATGCAATACATGGACGGGCAGTTTATCTTTCATCAGAATTATAAACATACATAACGACAACAGTCACTCTAGCGAAAATACTCTAAACATAGCGCTACTGTACCGGAGTCTATCCTGTGAAGTCCCATCGCATAATGAAAACACTACGACTCCTGGTAAGAAAGGAAAGCTCCAAGTGAATGAGAAATCAATCTTGAGAATACGCCTTACAAGGCCGAATTTTTCTCTAAAATAACATTTTCTGCAGACCAAATCGCACTCCGGCGCTCCAATTCATGGGTACTTTTGCGCGGAGTTAGGAACTAGAATATGTGAATGTGAATCACGTTTTAAAATAGATATTTGAAAAATGACACAACTTGTCCACTGGTACATTTAGGATGCGGCAAAAAATAAACAAGCACTATTGGACTTCATGAACGAAACACAAAATAAAAAAGCATCGCCAAGGTGAGCACCCAATCTGAAATCATCGCAACTATAAAAGCGACTAACGTTTTCAAATATTCGGAGAGAGAATGGTAAAGGGAAAATGAATCAACACTTTCACACTCCCGCTGCCGTTAAACGATCTCAAAATTTTCATGTGCTTAGCGACACCTCATTTCACGACCAAATAACTGTGGTAAAAATTTGTTTCTCTATGGAAAATACCGGACCCTTTGCGAGAGATCACTAAAAAGTAGCGATTTAATGAGGATTCCAATCGTAGCACTCTAATGTGATAACGCAAAAATCTGGCACAAAAGCCTGCGTTGAACTAAATCGGGCGCAGCGCAAAAATGATTGCGTTTGTTTTTGATTTGCTGCCGCTAATTACCAACAATAACCGCCTTTATGAACACCTATCTCACTATACCACTGCGACGACGATAACGATCTGTTGCTTCAACTCACATGCTATGAAACAAGAGAAGAATAAGAAGCAGAACATATGACAGCACAATTTGAGTCGTCGCTCATTTTTCACATTCCTTGCTCCTCGACCCATCATCATGCCAGATGACATAAAAGTATGCTTTTGGGTGCGTATACAAAGAAAAAAAAACGTTTTTCTTGTTCGTCAAAGTTTTCGCGCCAGTCAACGGGCACTCAATTGATTCTTTGGTCTCGCAAACGTCTTTATTTCAACAAATAGAGGAACCACTTAAAGGTTGCAACGCCCAAGAATTTTCTGTTTAAATACACTGACCTCTTCTCTATCCGTTAGCTTAAACAGCACTGCATCACGTGAAATGAACTCACTCATGTGATGGGCGCAGCTGACTTAACTTTTCTTTATAGCTAAGCCGAAAACTGTGTCCAGTCAAACAAACACTCTTCAATTTCAAAGCCATTCTTGTTTAGAGAAAGCCCTTAAGCTGCCGCGATAGTCAAAAACTTTGTCGCCATCATATTTTTAAATTACTGACAGACAAACAATGGAACAAACCCAAACTTAAAAGCATTGTATCAGGCATTTGGCAAATAAATCGGAAGTAAGCCATTCAATTGACTCATTTTTCCGCGGATTTCCTCGTCATAATTTTTTTCCCACCCAGAAAATGAACTTCTCCAGTAGTCTTCACAGCCTTCACGAACGATCAGAGAACGCTGACTGAATGAGTTTACCATATCGAGTTTAAAAGTCCAAACAAAAAGCAAATGTGAGCAAGTGAGAAAAAAGAGGAGAAAGGATAAGGGGGAGGAGGTTATGCGAGATACTGATATTCGTCGTTCTGGTCTGTCCTCTGAATATACATCTTCTCGATTAGAGCCTCGATGTTCTTCTTTATGAAGTTTACGTCGGGTGTGAAACGAGATTTCGTTTGCTCAATAACCTGAAATGTGCAATCAATTCCCATGCAAACGGTGCTGACTGGGTGAGGAAATATGACAGGATCGGAGATGAGTGGGCACCAAAAAGGAAGGGGAACGGTGAGCTGTGGACAAAGCCAACTTCAAAGTTTACATTTTGAAATGTCGGAATGCCTGAATAACAATTTTTCGGAAGAGAAATTAAAAATTGCGACCATGATCCGCATTAGGTGAGGCCAAACTTCAGTGACAATGGGTGCTGATGACAGCAATACCTTGTTAATTTCTCAGCTATACTCACCAAACAAACAGCAAGAACATATGAAGCGGGCGTGGCAAAATGGCTATCAGCACCCATGTGGTGGATTCCACGACATTCTCTACGCAACTGGAAGAATGCCTCAGCTGTAATGGTTTTTGTATAGAAATGATCCCACATCAAAGTATATCTTCTATAAAATTGATACGATCATGAAATCAAGTGGAAGTGAGCTTGGCAAATGCAAATCTACGAAGCTCATGAAACAAAGGTGTGCACAAATTTATAAATCTCCGTGCTGCTCAAATCTTCCGGAAAATTCCATCTCTGCAAAACGAAACTGGTCACGTCTATTCGCTTGAATGCGGATAAAAATAACAAAAGTTTAAAAAATTCCAGAAATTATGATATAAAAAAGTTAATGCACTAACTTCATTAACGAGGGCTGCATGTTTCAGCACTTTGCGTGTCTTCATGATACGCACTATCGTACATTCCATATAGTACTTTCGGTCTTGCTGCACTGTATTGTTCACATGCTCAGCTTCTTTTTCAACCTAAATACCGCCATTTGACTACATTTTCCTACTCTCTTTGCATTTCCATCTATGCAAAACCGTAAATTCATATAACACGTTTGCCATTCTTTCGTGTTTTGCATCGTCGTAAAGGCAGCTTTCACCTTTCATCCACTAATTTTAAGGCCCCAAGCCGAAACAAACTGTTGAGGTCTCCGTGAAAAATAACGTGGGATTCGGGCTTCCTCTGAAGTCAGGCCAGCCAACTCTTCAACTCCCAAGCCGGAGTTGTTCTTTTCCCAGGGAGCGGAATCTGAACCATATTTTCACGGAGGATGCGATCAATCCCAGAAACAAGAATCCGAACCAGATTTCTGAAAGCCAAGGGGCAGGAACAGGTTCCCTGGATGATGGAGACGGAACCAGATTTTTAGAAGTCCCGATCTAGAGATATGGTACAGCAAAGACGGGAGCTAAATTTGTGGATGCCCGAAGTCGTAGTTTGGCTTCTGTGCAGAGCGCTAACGAAGCCGGAGCCTCAATCCGCATTTTTCATGACATCAGACGCCCAACCAAGCTAAACGACTTAAACTTTGTGTGAATACCATCCGCCGAAAGCAAAAGATCCGATTCGAATCAGCTGGCGTACACAAGTGTTACAAAAAACAATAACAACTTGCAAAAACAATAACAACAAGTGAACGAAATTATTCAAAATTGACTCAATATATTTATTATTTTCGATGAAGAAAAGCTTGCTTTTATTATATAAATATAATTATTCGATGGCATTTGTTAGTGAAGCACGTCTCGAGCTTTCCAACATCAAGGGGTGGAAAGTGAAGTCAATAAATCGGTCTCTAAATGTTGTGTCCTCAATTCGCAATGTGTTCAACTTAAATTCTCTGCAGTATGCAATATCTGTCATACACAACCGCCAACAAAAAACATAGTAACCTACGCAGGCGGGCAAAAGTTCCAATCACCAACCAGTAAAGTGGCGGCAAAATGAAACTGCTCTTTGGTTCTAAACCCACCCATAATCGCAAATTTTCACAAGCACTTCGCGTCTTATGCGAAAACAGATAAAAAAGAATCATTTGAAAGGAAAGGGTAAAACGAAAAGTGGAACCTGTCGTTGCATTTGAGGTGTAACGATTTTGAATCGAAGCCTTTTCGACGACATTGCAAAATTCAGAGACGCCTCAGTGCTGTCGCTTATAGAATCCTTAACAAAAACCATAGTCAAAATTTGGTCATGAAATGGCACCGTGCGTGAACTTATCCGCTTCCACAATTTATCCGAAACAATTTCCTCGCTCTTTCGATCGAGAAAAACGGAACAAACAGAGCAGAAAGAGAGAGGGAGAGGGATGAAGATAGAAATATCGAAAAAAAAAACAGCTCATCGGGATTTTGGGTTTACTCTGCACCATTCATTTTGATGCTGCCTATGGTTGGGTAAGATACAAAGCAAATCTCATTGGCCTCGATCGAACGCTAGCACTTTCTAGCTTCGATCAAATAGTGCTCGCAAATGCAATCAAGAGAGATAAAAGTTTTGCCTACATTTAAATTTATCATCCCTCTGTCGCATCGCCAATACCGACTAAAGACATCCAAAAACAAACCCTCATTCAAAAAAGTAATGGGACTATGTATAAAGCTCACTGAAACAAGTAAAGGTAGGTAATGATGATCGAAAGAAGGGTTCAAAAATGATAGGATGGAGCAAAAATCAAAACAGCAGTAGATGAGAAATGACTACGTCATAAAGTTTCTCGCCCGGGATCTTCGAGTTTCCCGTCACCACTTTTCCTCTTGGGTAAAGACACCATGGAAATTCCGGCCCCCAACATCCTGTTCTCTCCCGTCACCGTTTATGGTTCCTCGCTTAGTAATATGATATGAACTTTATGCACAAATATGTACGCTGAACTGCTTGCATCACTTAAACAATATGAACTTTATGCACAAATATGTACGCTGAACTGCTTGCATCACTTAAACAAGATTCGAAGAGGTCTATAGTGCAAAAACAAGAAAACAAAACCTTATCATGCACAGAAAGAAGACCACTGTCGACGATAGCTCGAACATTCTTGACGAGCAATTCGCCAGTGAGACCCGTCGCTGTAGACAAGTAGGAGAGAGGTAACGAGTTGTTGCTCTCGAAACACAACAGTATGGCTAGTTGCTGCACTGACATTGTCACCTGATACTGCTTATCCAAGTAGTTCAACTTCACCTCCACTGAAATGTATCAGGTTCACTCTGGGTCTTGCTCAAAAATGCCAAGTGAGCGACCATATTTGCTTTACCTGCTTTACCATCAGTGCAAACAACTCGTCCCAATCTTTGAAATTTGTGCACGTTCTTTTTTTTTTGCAAATAATCAGTGAAGTGTTGATTAGCCCGGCGAAGTAAAAGCGCATATTTTCCAACCATTAACTTCTCGCTCTATTCGCTACTTTTTCTAGCTACTTGCGTACTC
>JPKZ01000884.1:191325-209549 GCA_000803305.1 Toxocara canis
TTTTAAAATATGGATGAGTGCCGCGTCTGCCTTACCCCCAGCTGATACCCCTAGGAGATGCCATTATATTATATTATCTAACAGCCCGACTATGAATTTAATAAAATTACAAGAATTAACTGGGTGCAAGTTATCCAGCTAACTAGTTACAATACCCCACCTTTGCAATATACGCAACGCAACATAGACTTCCCTGAGGTTCCCAACACAGACTTCCCATTGCTTTTACTCATCTTAATTATACCCCCTCCCCCTTTAAAAGAAAGCTGACGATTTCTTAATCATCAATCAAAGAACTCGACTGATAATTAAGAAATCGTCAGCTCAGCGCACGTCGACAACCCGTACAAATTTGACTGATTTTACAAAACATAAAACACCATTGCAATCAAAGAGGAATTAAAAACAAACCTGTGGCCAAATTAAATAGCCATGTCAACTTCCTTCCATTATGAGACGCCTGGTAAAAGTGTTCAAATTCCTGTACAGACGGCAAAAGAACCGGAGGAACTATAAAACCGACCGAAGGCACTCCAGATCCCGAAGAGGACGGTCCTAAAATACGCGCTGACATTCAACAATGCAGTGCAAAAATTCATTTCGCTGATTGCCGCTGCAAACAAATTAATCGCTCACTTCACAAAGGAACTTTTAAAAAATCACAGTGATAGAAGCAAATGAAACATTGTGAGGAAAAAAAAAAGAAAGAGAGAGACGGTAAATAGAAAGATCCGATAAAGTAGAGAAAAAACAATAAAATGAAAAAAAAAGATAGTACCAAGGGCCTCAGGTTAAGACGCTACTGCCTTGTTAGTGATCATATAGTTGAAAATGAGTTTCAAAAATTGGAGCAGCAGGGAACACGACGACAAGCTGCGCTTATCCGTCAAAAGCGTAATTAGCTCAGATTTCTCGAACCACTCAAAAAGTGCAATATGCGACTCATAATGCCACCATGGAACAAACATGCATAAGTAAACAAAGGGCACCGCTATTTAGCTTGGAACAGTACCAACCTTCAACCGCACGAGCGAAATTCGTGATGTGACATAAACGCGCTGCAGGCAGCTACTGGTCCGTTTTTACAAAAAATTACTACTAATATTAGTATTAATACTACGATCCACTTATTCCCATCACCTTCTAGTCCGCACTCATTAAAACAATGCCAGATGAAATAAATATGATTTCTAGCGTGATATACCTAACAAGCAACATTTATATCTCATCTAAATAAAAATAGCACTCTAATCGGCCTGAAGCAGGAAACAATTACTCAATGCATCTTCTTAGCAGTTTGCAAAAAATTAATTTTAATCAGCGTCAAGATGGTTGCTGCGAACCCTTCTCTTTTTATGTACAGCAAAGCATTTCATTTTCAAATGAAAGAACGACGGTGACATTGAATACCTTGTGTCGAAGTACTGGTGGGCAACTGAGCAGAAAGTGGCCATGCACCCGCTTGCAGTACAAGTGCCTGCATTTGCACGTTTAAAGTGATACCTTTAGTCATACAATGCTGAAAAATTATCATTTGAACCGCTCATTCCACCATATTAAAATTCTACTCTGTAAAAAATGCGAAACACAGCATCAAATAAGTCGTAGGGTTCCTTCTTTACCAACTCCCTTATTTTGCAATTCAGAAATTTGCAGCTATGAAATTTGATATTCAGGATGTAAAAACACAAAGAGATAAAAAACCACCCTCTTATTTTGGAGCGGACGTCATGATGATGTCGGGGAGGGAAGGGAAATGGGAAAAGTGGGATTTAACGGGCGCAAGATTGACAAACTGTAAACCGCTCTTTTCCTAATCGGCCTACCACAAATAAAAAATTTGACCGCATAAAGTTTTCTAAACACGACGATAGCTCAAGCGATTACCGATATAAGAACAGATCAGCAACTGAGGACCGTTCAACATTAGAGCACATTAGCGAGCTGCACAGCTTAGAGTTTAATGAAATACAATGCATTAATTAATTCACGCTACACTTTGTTAAAAGATCCGAAGTCGGTTCAAGAAGAACCCTCATCGATGGCGATAACTTGCCGCTATAGACGGGGAGGATGGGGAACTGAAAATGGACGGAATTAAACAAAATTTATTGCAGGCCATAAACCCTCATTTGACTGTAAATGGCGGTAAAAAAGAGTGAAACAAAGTCGATCTGCGCGAACACTCACTCATTACAAGTCAGAAAAGAGGACGCTGATAATTCTTGTAATGAAGGGACAACAAAAGTAAATTCTTATTCAAAACGTATTCAGGGCAAATCTGGAGAGGGAGCGGGAAGAAGAGGAATGTAAAATACCGTGCGGGCGGAGCATGTGGATCACAAGTCAATTGACATGTTACAGCATGGACTCTTCAAGGAAAGAAAAACCGAATCTCCAATAACCGTTTGAAGATGGTAAGCAGGCAAGAAGAAGAGGAGAACGGGGAGAGGAGGTGGGGGGAAATAGTCCGGTGCTCTCAAAACGTTTCGCTTAGGATAGCCTGCAATAAATGATATTAAAAGCAAAGCAAAAAGACGTACGGAATTGAATTTGTCGGTCAATTCGTGACTCAGACCAACATCAGTGAACATCCTTGAGAGTTTACTTGTAAACTCGAAACCACAAGCTTGCTGAAAGTTAATAACATATCAAACTTTAAATTAATTTCAAAAAAACGCTTACATATATGTGACCCGAACGGCGTATGATCAAACATCATTTGAACATAAGAAAGTTGCAATTTAATTATCCGGAAAGCACTACGCATTGTATTCATGCACAATACATCCACTGTTTCGATATTTAGCTTTAGCTTCCTATTACGAGCGCCACCTTCTTCATGATTACACGCTTTCCTATACAGCTTACCAGTCGTTATGAGAGTTTTCCTAAGATTAGATGCCCTTGTCTATTACGCACATTCCAATCCATTCCCGTAGCTCTTATTCCTTTTTCCACTCTTATGCAGCAACTACTACCACCTTTACACAAAATATCAACGTTCCTCACCCAGCGCTCCGTTTACCTACGAATACTCCCTTCGATTATCTGAAAACTGGGAAGTCGTAAGTCCCTTCTACTAAAAGCCTCAAAAAATTTTAAGAAATTTGCAAGTCCATGAACTTGTGAACGAAGGTATTACTTCAAATGGCAAGATTATGTTCGCGACAAAAACAAAGAAATAATGATTCTACCCTCAGTCACTTAAAAAATCCAGCACTCCAGTAGTACAAAGCATATAGAGAAACGAAGCTTCTCGCCGAAATTAACGCCATGCCTCTATACATTTTCCGGTTATAAAAAAAACCAATGAAACCGATATATGGATACCACAAAATAATCAATACCTTCAATTTGGTGATCATCGACTCCTCGGCATCTTTGGAAACGGAGACGTTTGAGATCAGTCGGGTTGCCAACATCTTTGAATAGAACTGCAAGTAAAACAAAGTACTTCCAGAAAATAATTTACAATCTTTCGCCCACTCCATTGCGACACTGGATGCGCAGGGCAGTGCAGCTCCCTTCCCTCTAATTAACAATAAATTTCTGTCCCTAATCAATTTCTGCCCCACTTCTACCATTCACCATTCCCTTCCCCTCTCTTCTTCCAACCCCTTTCCGGCCATCCAAAAAGACAACGAGTACCTCAGTGATGGTCAAGTTTCTGCACGACAACGAACGAGGAAAAACATAAACCAAACGCTATAGATTAAACGCACACAGCCGGCTCATTATCTGCCAGGATCGAATAGTATGCAGATTATATAAGCGATTTTTTTAAAAAAAAAAAGTGACTAAAGCACCACTAAAACTGTTGAAAAAAAGTGTCTTAGCAGAGCGAAAACAGAATTCAGTAAATCCACTGCTCACTTCAATTCAGGCCGAACGGTTACCTCGCACAATTACGGCGCACATGGTTTGGCTGGCACAGGATTCAAAAAAGAGTGAAAGCAAAAACAACCTTTTGAAAAACATCCTTGTCTTCGATGTATCGGAATATAATAATGGCGTGTGATAACTTCTGGTCCACTTCAGCTTCGGAAAGACCTTTAGCCGACTTCCTCAGTAAAGTGTCCGTATACCTCGCCAACTAAAAATCAGCTATGAAACAGTGTCCAAGATAAGAGTAGTCGTTCATCAAGCATGCCTTAAAAGCAGGGGGGGGGGGGGGAAAGGGGGGGGGGGGGATTCCCGTAGCTCTTATTCCTTTTTCCACTCTTATGCAGCAACTACTACCACCTTTACACAAAATATCAACGTTCCTCACCCAGCGCTCCGTTTACCTACGAATACTCCCTTCGATTATCTGAAAACTGGGAAGTCGTAAGTCCCTTCTACTAAAAGCCTCAAAAAATTTTAAGAAATTTGCAAGTCCATGAACTTGTGAACGAAGGTATTACTTCAAATGGCAAGATTATGTTCGCGACAAAAACAAAGAAATAATGATTCTACCCTCAGTCACTTAAAAAATCCAGCACTCCAGTAGTACAAAGCATATAGAGAAACGAAGCTTCTCGCCGAAATTAACGCCATGCCTCTATACATTTTCCGGTTATAAAAAAAACCAATGAAACCGATATATGGATACCACAAAATAATCAATACCTTCAATTTGGTGATCATCGACTCCTCGGCATCTTTGGAAACGGAGACGTTTGAGATCAGTCGGGTTGCCAACATCTTTGAATAGAACTGCAAGTAAAACAAAGTACTTCCAGAAAATAATTTACAATCTTTCGCCCACTCCATTGCGACACTGGATGCGCAGGGCAGTGCAGCTCCCTTCCCTCTAATTAACAATAAATTTCTGTCCCTAATCAATTTCTGCCCCACTTCTACCATTCACCATTCCCTTCCCCTCTCTTCTTCCAACCCCTTTCCGGCCATCCAAAAAGACAACGAGTACCTCAGTGATGGTCAAGTTTCTGCACGACAACGAACGAGGAAAAACATAAACCAAACGCTATAGATTAAACGCACACAGCCGGCTCATTATCTGCCAGGATCGAATAGTATGCAGATTATATAAGCGATTTTTTTAAAAAAAAAAAGTGACTAAAGCACCACTAAAACTGTTGAAAAAAAGTGTCTTAGCAGAGCGAAAACAGAATTCAGTAAATCCACTGCTCACTTCAATTCAGGCCGAACGGTTACCTCGCACAATTACGGCGCACATGGTTTGGCTGGCACAGGATTCAAAAAAGAGTGAAAGCAAAAACAACCTTTTGAAAAACATCCTTGTCTTCGATGTATCGGAATATAATAATGGCGTGTGATAACTTCTGGTCCACTTCAGCTTCGGAAAGACCTTTAGCCGACTTCCTCAGTAAAGTGTCCGTATACCTCGCCAACTAAAAATCAGCTATGAAACAGTGTCCAAGATAAGAGTAGTCGTTCATCAAGCATGCCTTAAAAGCAGGGGGGGGGGGGGAAGAGTGGCAGGGGAGGCACGCGGAGGCGAAGAAGAGACAGTGGACGGCTTAATTCCAGGAATAAGAATCTCCCTATCAAACAAAGAAATACGCTGAAGGACTCAAGTAGCAGCTTTCTATTAATAAGCTAGAGAAAAGAAAGCAGCATTCCATGTTGTGTTAGGAGTTTCGTTAATTCAGTCTAACGTTCCACCCTCCTAAAAAAATGTGTATTATTTAAGGGTCGAAAAAGGCGAAAAGCTGTTGTGTTAATATAAAAAATAAAAATGAAAGCTGGAAATTTTGCGAATGTCTTCTGAAGTAAAGCAAGAAAAAGAACCCGTTCAGAAGCTTTTGGAGACTGTCTCTGCTCCTCGCGATAATTGACCACTGCTTGCAGCGCCTGAAAATGCAAATTTCAGTTTCGTAGGTAGGTTCGACTTTGGCAATTGGGAGAAAAAGTTTAAAGCTTAAATCCGCGCTGAAATAACTCTCACTCTAAGTGTGCAAGCCCCCTTCAACATTATTTAAAAGAAGGAAAATATATTGACAAACCTACGACTCTGCCGTTAAAGCAAAACTCCTCTGCCCCCTCTCCCACCATGTTTGAAGCAGCACGGAATTTGAAGTTAAACGATCTACCCACTCGACCAAAAATATAATTATAAGCCATCGAACAATATCAGTATGACTCTCAAGCAATATACGAATTCAAATTCTCTGACTTCTGCACTGCAGTTAACCATGGCATTATACAAAAAGCTGCAACTTTCGAAAAGTGCCCATAATTTTTCAAAGTGTGAAATGAGTCGGAACGCGCTCTAAACTCCCACCATTCAAACCAGCTGATAGCAAAAAACGCGCGCAAACGATAAAAATTCAAATATTATCCGACCCGATCGCTTGCTCAATTCATCCACTAAAACCGGTTTTCTATGAGGCAAGCGGTGACAAAGACATATAAACTCTTATCCGCTTTAACTGATACAACCTTCGCCGACGTCGATGGCTTGAAACTGAGGGTATAACGTAACTCAGAATGATGTGACATAGAATAGATTTGCCTTTATAACTGTAGTTTCCCTCAAAGTTTTAAATATCGGAAGGAAACACAGGCAGACACAAACAAATACATGCGCACAGACATGCTGCCGCCATAAACAGCTTTGCAAATCGCAAAATTTAACAAGACATGCTGCCGCCACAAACAGCTTTGCAAATCGCAAATTTAACAAAGCACACAAAAAATAATCATAGAAAGGGCTTCTAACGCAAGCAGAAAATTACATCAAAAAGCGACGGTATAGAGACGAGAAAGACCTTCAAAGCGGAACAACAGAAATATTTTACCTTATCTAACGCACCACAGAAATCGCCATCGCCCTCGAAAACTTCAGTGACCATCGCACTAAATTTTTCGTACACCTGTAACAAATAAATAAGCCAAATGAATAAGCCAAATAAAATAATCCAAATTAACTGCTCACAATCTCTTCCCTCCAATTAACCACAAACGGGATTTTGTGGTAGTTGTGACAAATCAAATTCATGCACTACTTCGTATTCCGCGTCGCCTTATTCCCGTCTAAAAAAGAACCGCACGCTTGTATATGGATGGTTGTAACGGTTGTGGTGCCCGATCTGGGCGCAATTTGTTAAACGTCAAAGATCACGCCATGTTTTCCTCAAAAACTTCAAGTGTTTATAAAAAATTCAGCAAATCTTGCCAAAAACTGGTCAGAAATATTCACCAAAGCGGTTCATTCAATCGTTTCTTTCAACTTTAAAATTTCAAAAGTGGTTTGTGGTAGCCGTGAATGCACATGGAACAGAGGCAGTTCGAATGTGATGGGCGAAAAAGAAGCAGAGCTGACTTTAAGTGTTTCTTTTCGAAGAATGCTCCCAAATGTGGACGAAAAGAAGTACAGAAATTTTATACGTCTATGCGTTCAGAATTGCATATCATGTGGTGAAAATATTAAATTTTGGGAGTGCAATGGAATTTTTAATTCATACAAATTAGAAATTGCCATTAACGGATCCTACTAATATAAGACCAAATTAATTCCAATAATTGCCTTGCATACGAACAAAACTAACAAACCAAAACTAGAAGAAACAAAAGTAAACATACTTGCAGCACATTTTCGACGAACTGGTGCGGTACGTTGTCACCCTGAAGATCGCTGATCGCGTCAAGACCCGTCTTCTTAACGAACGATTCAAACTCACGAATCACTACGGCCAGACCACGGGGGATCGGTTTGAGTAAAGTGTACATGTTATGCAGATCTTCAACAAATAAATTATTACTCAAATAGAAAAATGTGCGCAAGCCACGTGCCAAGTTTACGATCGGAAAGGTTTCAAAGAGAATACAAGTGAGGGCATCTTACCTCCGTAAAATAGTCAGGATAGAACAAGACACCCAGTAAAATGAAAAGAGACAAAACATGAATTTACATCTCACATCTAATATTTCAGGATCACTTCCGCTCCCGCCGATGGTTTAGCACATTTGCGTTTCGTCTGATCCTAGACCCAAAGTAAAAAGGGAAAGCGAGGCGATGCAATCCACCAAACTACCTAGGTTCCACTACATTCATCAATTATGAAGTGCCACCGACGCATGCCGTTCTACACGGAACACTTCTGCACAATGTCTGAAGAAGTACCTTATAGCCTTGAATCAAAATTTCCCATTACAACACTTCACTTCGAAGATCACTGCACATAAAATTTAAAGTCAAAATGATCAACTACAATTCTTATTGGATGTTATAAGGACTGCATCCCATATTGAGAACTTCTTGCAGGCTTTGTAGCGATTGCATCACGCATAGCCAAACAGCTCAGTTTCCGGTATAATCTCAACGCCATCATTTTGCCTTTATACTTGCAGTCACCGAGAAAATGCTTCTAACAAATCGTCCACGCACTCGCTCGAATCGCTACTACCTAATTTAAATGAAGAACATATAGCCGAACAAAGAAGCATTAAGCAAAGAACTGAAAGCAAGACTAACCGTGCTTCTGGAAGGTCTGTATCATCTCGTGACATACGGCGTGCAGCCTCTCCTTGTGAGCACTAACCATCACATCCTGACATAGCCGTGTCACCTTTTCGTAGCTACACTTGTGCAGGAAACGTCGTGAACGCTCCTCCTCGGTCGCTAGACATGCGATTACCTTCAGAAAGTTTAATTATTCAATGGTGCATCAGCTCTGTTCTCTAGTTCATTTCAAATTGCTTTGGGGAAGGCATTCGTATGCGTCAAAAAAGCGGAAGATCTCCCTATAGCGGGCTTTGATAAAACAACTAGAAAAACGGGAAGGCTGCGTAGGTCAGAAATCAACCAAACGTGGTACAGCAGAGAGTGCATAACAGCAGCTGATTTTTTGGTGACAGACAGAAACGTTTAGAAGAGAATGTGCGATGCGGTAACACACAGCGCTTATAAGTAAGCCGACATATCAACGCAATTTGGGAAAGTGAATACCTTATTTGAATAACGCTTACAGTATTCGTATGAAAGTACATAAACAGATTTCTCATCAATTACGTTTTCTGCTAACATTCCACTTGCTGATCTCGTTTAAATTAGTTTCTTTTGCCGTATATTTCTTTTTTTTTTTTCAAAAAGCACAAACGCTGGTTTTTTTACTGCAACGAAAGTTTGCATTTCTGCTTTTAGTCAATAAATACAAAGTAAGATGAGAAGGAGAAACCAGGAGCATATCTCGACCATGACCCTAGCTCCGAAGGAGGAGCTGTATATATTTTGGCCGCGCAGATAAGGTAGGCGGGCTTTAAAGAAGTTAGGCAAGCAGCACAAAGGTCCCACGGTCACGCTCAGCGAATGGCCTCTGATTAAAGACGAAAAATCAAAAAATCCAAGTGCCGCCGTATTATTCAGTATAAGCATAGCGAAATCCATTTGTGTGGGACGCGAACGACGGAAATCACTTCTTCATAAATAAAAAATATCGTAAACAACTTGAGAGTTCTTTGAGTAAAAGGGAAAATTTTAGGCAATTTTGGGCATGACCTCTCAATGCGATTCGTCATCTAAAGAAAAGATCATTCGAAAGTTTCCTCATTCGATTCATTAAAGCGAAATCTAGCATACAGGTATCAGCGTGTAGTATATCCAAATTCGTGATACTGTTAGCATAACAGCAGTCCCGATGACTACCACGTTACTAACGAAATAAACATCACCAGTAATAGAGGAGTTACAAAAAAATCTCGAAATCAACATGTAAAAAAGTCTTGAAATGAACATGTAAACGACCTCGTTAGCAATGCAAAAACACAAATGGACATGAACGCAGATGTATCTCAATTACCGCTTCCATATACTGCGAGCAGTCGAGTTCCGTGATAAGTTTGCTGGAGCGCACCGTATAGTAGTCGTTGGTGGCTTGCAGAAACTTCTCCTCGAATAGTGTACGATAGGTTTCGTAATTCGAACCACCTGAAGGTGGACTTTTTTCACTTTTCTCGCGCAGACCGTCTATATCATCAACCTGGAACAATTTCAGCTGATTCCAATAAGTAATCCTAATCCAAATGTTGAACAAAAGAAACTATTTCATAACTTGGACGCGAAATTTACAAACCCGCCATTGATAAAAAAGGCTACTGATCTAATTTTTTTTTTGAACTAAAACATTTTACTTTAAGTGCTCGTCTTCCTAAAAACTGATCCCCTGGAGCGTTTAATAAAATAACGAGTAAACATATAAAATCGTTAAAGGCGATAGGCGAATTGAAACCAAACGTGCTCATTAGTTTTTCTCAGAGTTTCAGTTGTAACACAATAAAGCGCACTTTCCCAAGAGGTTTTGAAACTTCAGAAATTTAACTCTAACAAAGAAGTTAGAAAGTGATAGACAGAGTTAACCACTAAAACCTTTCGAACCTATATGTGATATATCATTATAGCATGATGCGCTCAATCGAAGAGACAATACGAGGTAAAAGGAAAAGACACAAGATGAAAACAATAGCAATGGAAAAAAAGATGTTGTCAATCACGACACACCGCCGACGTTAATTTGCTGTTAACTTGGACGCGAGGGGAACAAAGAAAAGAAACCCCTCAACTTCATCATTCAAATGTAGCTTTCTATGAAGTTTGAGTTTCTGAGATAATTATCAGTGATTGCAAAAAGAGAAAAGTAGGATCGAATGAATGCAGAGGTCCGAAAACAAAAGAGAGAAAACATTCGGTTAGGGTTTACGAAAACAGTAACATATAGAATCCAAATTTGCAATGCTCATTAGCTAAACGAAGTGTGATTTATACAAAGGCTAAACGAAACTTGTTTGCTTTCGGATTTAAGCTGTGCTGGCAATGCAAAATTTCACCATTTCGGTTTTCCGCAGATGTTGGCTGAAACCATCGAACAGATCTAGTAACAAATATAAAAAAGCCATCATTATATGGCATCGAAAAGTGCATGAAAACGGACAGCAGCGGGGACAGGGTTGCCCGAATCATGTAGTAACTCAGTGTGCCGTCAATCCAGCGCAAAGTGGCGCGACTGCAAAAGCTCGCCTTTAGGCCAGGATAGGAATTAGAATCCTGCCGGGAAATACCGTCCCAGCAGGAGAGATAAAGCGAAGCCATTGTGAAACATTACCGTCTTGCAAGTAGCCGCCACAACAACAACAATCCTTCCCGTTACCATGAGGTAACTGCTATAAGGACTACTATAATTACGACCTCTATTAATAGTGTTATTATTCTTCTAGCATATAAGCAGTACGAAAGTAAGATGCCTACCTGTACGAAAGACATGATTACTCCGCGAACCACGTCAACGGGCACGGTGGTTTGACCTTCTCGGTCGGCAGAAATCGCACTCAGCAACTGATTCACAAGCTGCGTCTCGATTGGTCGTATCAACTTTTGTCGCCAGATGTCCAGTGCTAACTGAATCATTTGTTCAATACAATCTCCTCCAGAATACATCTCAGCAACCCGTGGCCGGAAGATATTACTGGGTCATATATTGGGGCACACTGTTCATTAGGGTTTCACCCGAAGACTTCATCTCCTCTCTCACTCCTCTCTCTTCTCTCCCCAAGCCGGACGCACATAAAACTACAAACGTAAACGCCCTCAAACGTTTTTAAGCGGCAGTGAATAAATCATTTTTAAAGATCTACAACAACAATGAAATCAAAACGACTACCCGTCAAAACACAGCGGAGGAGAGGTGCAAAATTTACTGAAAGCTATATTGAATATCACTGCCATCTTAGCTTGAGAGACACCGAATATCACGGAGCAACTGAAATATCCTCCATATAATTAACGAGGGAGCAACAGATAAACACTGGCACAAAGAACAAACACTTTACCGACGGGCAAAGCGCGATGGAGTTGCAACTGTTTATAACTGAGGTCCCTAGTACCTCAACGACCTATCACCAACGCCTATCTCAGCGGCTTTCAGAGTCAGGATAATATGCGAACCAAGGCAAAAGCAGTATATTTGCTGGGATGAAACACATTCATGTTTGCCGCGAAAACGAAAAGTAGAAGTCTCAAATTTATCATCAGAGCACGTTGAGTATTTAAAGCTCGCCAAAAGCACCCATTCAACGCGCTTCTGTTGTCTTAAAAAGTTACAGCTGCGCTTGTACTAGTTGAGTTATATAAGGCGGATTTCTACATGTGTTAAAAGAAGTTGAAAAGGAAAGAAACTGGAGGAAAGTTGGAAAGCATTAATCTAATGGAACAACAGACAATTGAAAACTGTAACTTCACGTTTCATTTGGTCCGTTACTATTATCCCAAACGAGTACTAATACTGCAGTGAGCAAACTGATAACGCTTACAAGGCCTATCTCTTTGACATCGCTCTGCGTTATAAATTGACTATATGCACCATAGCCACCTTCGATTTCCATGCGACCTTTGCTTTTCACATATTGCTTATTCAAATAGCTGAAAAACAGAAAATCACTGGGAAACATCATAAATAAACACTAAAAATGGAAACGTTACTATAGGGTATTTCTAAGCATATCGCCTGCATAACCATTTTCAATCACTTTTGCACATGATTCATCGAAAGTCCGAAAAAGATGGGGTTACGAAACTCTCCGAAAAAACCCTACGTACAAATTGAACTTTTTGAAATTTAAGGCAAAAGTTTCAGTTTAGCAAAGCAAACTCTCACATTTAAAAAACATATCGCTAGTGCTCAACTACACCGACAACAATGGGACGTTGTTTTTCATAACTCTCGCGATCACGGTGTTCAAGAAAACACAAAGTATTCTTTCCTCAGCCTAAGGAGACTTCGACTTTCCTACTATGCTCTCTCCTCCCTTTTCTCTTAGGTGTTAAAATGAAAAAGCGCTCTAAAAACCACTGAACGATTAAAAGATTCTTTGAAAATTATCAAAGCACAGACCCGAAAAGATTGTGTATGTAAGTTGTTCCTTGATAATAAACTCGCCATAAACGACAGTATTCACTTAGCAGATCTGGCTCAGATGCCGCGCTGATCACCTTAAACCGTTGTTTATACATAATACAACCAATAAATGCAACCATTGTGGCACTGGGTATGGGGATTTCCCTACCAAGGGGGTCCGTGACTTTTCCAACGGTTCATAAGTGCCACCCTCAACGTAGGCTCCGTTCGACGTATATGGTCCGCCTATTTATGCTCGACGAGGAAACCCTAAGCATGTACGTTCCTCATATACTGCACCACAGAGCTCACATTAGTAACTATGTCCTTTCAAGCACCGAAACAGAAAAACAAACCTAACAGTTGCAATCAATGAGTCCACCAACATCAAGAAACTTCCTCGAACGATATGGAGCTTGGGCACAATCTGCCAAATTGAGGTCAACTTCAAAATCATAACGAGTGCCTCATAAAAAAAGGACTGAGGGAACTAACGATCTGAAATATGCGCTAAAAGGTGGACGGACCAATTTCTTTAAAATTTGCGTTCACCACGAAAGCAGAATAAGCATAGTGCATAACAAGAAATGAATCCCCATGAGTTCTTGAATTCATCGCCGTCTCCTTTCAATAGTTTTCTCATCAAATTTATTCCTTCTCATTTTCCTGGTAGAGATAAGAATTCGCACAAGCCCATTCGAATGCTGTCTACCGTTAAATTAGAAGCTCTTTTGAACACGCTTCTCCATTCAAGTTCGCATTAATTTTGGTCCGCTCTGGCACTCTTTACGGACTCCACATCGCATAAGCTCCCTCTCCCTCACCCTTTTCGCCCATCCCTCCCACCTTTATACTCGGAATCTCCCAGAAGTCTACCTTTTTGGAAGCTCAAACAACAGAATCCCAAGCATATGAATTCGCCAATTCATGCCATGATTAAAATTAGGAAGCAATTATGCAAATACAACAGCAAGTGTGAACAGAACCTGATAAAGACCGGTGACATGTTCCTCCAAGCACGCTTTCGTTTTTTCGTATAATCTATCGCTCAAAGGTTCCGGTATGGCCACACATAACGAATAAATATCTCTGAAGGAAAGTTAACTTAAACGCCATAAAAATAAAGTCAAAAAATATCCGTGTCTTTTAACAGCACATATTTAAGAACACTGTTGTTTCGCAGACGCATATTATTCGTATAAGGTAGATTGCAGTTAAGACCGTATATAATGCGTCGAGGAGAGATGACATAATAAGTTTATGTCGCACGCCGTAACCTTCAAACGGTTAACATTGCCGTCATAATCCTTACTCGAGGCAAAGGCACACCTGTTCTAAAGATCAAAGAGGCCAGCCTCGTACATTCACGTAAACCAGCGATCAATGACTGCGCTGAACTGTTGTCCCTAAATCATTACTATACTTTGTTACACTCCCCCCTTTTTTTCCACTCACAGAAGCGCTACTGTTGTTCATAATCTCTTTTGGCGCATACTTTGACTATCGTTTTTTCAGCTTGCTTTGCTATGATTATGGCTGAAGGAGCCGAAACGTCAGTATAAACTTATTATACCACCTCTCCTCGACACAGTATATACGATCTCAACTGCAATCTACCTTATACGAATATTTTAAGAGTGCCGGTAGAGGTTTTTTTACGACACTGCAGCTTACAGCTCTCCATTTCAAAGATCTGTCTGAAAGGTTACGGCAAAAAAATGCCGATGCCGTAGGTGTTCTCTTTCAGTTGAGCATCAAGATCAAATCATTTTATAATTGGAGAAGAATCCACGCATAACTGGGGTTTATTCCATTGAAATTATGTTGAAGCCTTGGCTACGAGACTGGACGTAACTCGAATTTGCTTTCGTAAATCTAGGGAGTATGCGAGGACGACCTACGCGACTCTAAGCAATTATATCACTGGCCAGTTATTATTTAAGCCAACCTGTTAGGCAACTGTTACTGTTAAGCAACATGAAACAGTTAAGCAGGTTGAGCGTATTGCTGTGTTCATCATTTAAAAAAAAACAAAACAAAAGATTTCAATTCAAGTGCATTATGAGAATGAAATTTTTTAATTAGTCATGTGGTATTCACAAAGAGAGTAAAAACCAACGAGAAGTTATAGTCCCAGACTCGATGCTCCAGCGGTTGCAAATTGATGATCTTCTTAATCGATGATTCAATGTTGTGCCACGTCTGATCAAAGTCGACCTGCTTAGGACGCAAGGAGTACATCGTAGGCGGGTCGACCTCTGGCACATAAACCACTATAATTGTTACGAAAACAAATTCGAATTCATTGAAGCGCAACGAAACCTTAGTTCCACAGTGAGTGCATAATCAAGTTCAATTCGAAACCATGTATACACACAAAATAAACAAGGTCCCAAACTATTAGTGGACAGAGATAAATCTATCCTCGAAAATTCTAATCAGCTGAAACAAGGCCTGATGTTTTAGATAGGGAGCGGGTGGGTGGAACAATCGCAACACGCAAAACATTACGCCATGCTTAAAGTAATTAAAGCAGTGGAGCAATAGCTTACGTGTTGTTGACAGAGATGTAGACTAATGATAATATGATAATGAGTACTAGCGCACACAAGATTCCCAAAATAACTCCTCTGATGAATGCACAATAACAGTGATACTAAACGAACGAAAAAGGCGGAGAGAGGGCGAAGCATGGAAAGACATCACGAACGAAGAATACCCTACGCAAATTACGTGAATACTACCGTCACAAAAAGATCGTGACTCCGATAAGGAACTAAGCCAGCCGAGCGATAAATGTTCGAAAATAATGCCCACCTATGCGGGCTTAGCTGCAACAAATGAACGGATAAATCGGAATATTCAGAATTTATCCAGAAAGTCTGGACTAACGAGAAGAGGTTTGGTTAATCACATTTCTAAATTTTAAAAACACAGACTAGATGATGGGGACCAGAACATCATAAAAAACCGCAATTCGCCGATAACATCGCAACGATGAGATAAAGACAATTCTCCTTCCTGCTTTTTTTTTTCGGAACGTGGACGGTGAGAAACCTTTAAGCTAGTGAGTTTTCTGAAAACGAGCGAATTTTGCACAACCGAATCGTTTTAGGACTTTCCGTATTCCAGCTGTTGCAACCAAATAACTTGGAGCTACCATAAAAGTTTTAGTCGTCCGACGGTCGGAGTTCTGATTGGATTGGAGGGAGGGGGAGGGGGAGGGGGTTTATGTGCTTTCGTTCTGCGATGGGGTTTGTGGTCACAGTCACATAAAGTTTCGGCTAGATGTGCCGTGGGTGGTCATGTAAAGTCCTCTAGCTTCAGAGTCGCCGGCTGGAATTTTATCTGAGTAAAAACTTTACGAAAACTGAAATTTGCATATTGGAGGGTTCTAATTTTAGTGCAGGATGCGAAATTTTTGATTTATATGTTGCAGTAAATGTTGGAATTGATTGCATCGCCGTTCTGTTTACGGACCAACAATTCACAGCGACCCATTTATGAGCTCGAAAACAATCGACTTCCTCGAAAAGAATCACTTCTTGTAGCGATAGTTTTCCCGCATGCTAATTACGCTTGAATAGCGCTTGATTTTCGGAAATTTTTCGGGTCAATTTTTTCAGACTCAAATTCACGGAAAATCAACGTTTGAATCAAAGTTTTCTGTACGGATCACCGTTTTCGGTCGGAAAAACTTATCCGCAACCAGCGAATATGTTTAAACGATTTTTTTCTCTAAAAAAATCTTCCGGGATTTTTAATTCTTTCCACTGCTTTTTGTCATGCCCTCTACTCATCAAAAACTGAAATTTATTGGTTTCGTGGAAAAATTCCCAACAGTAACGTGCGAAGAATAAGATTGAGTGAATACGCGCTAAACGAGGCGACTCGCAAGGATTATGGATATCATCATAGATTGTCAGGCAACTCGATAAAGATTGTCAGGCAACTCGATAACTCCATACAGCCATAACCGTATTTTGAGTAAGCGAGTTGCCGGGGGGGAGGGGGGAGAGGGAAGAGGGGTGGGGATAGTGTGCATCTCGAGGGAGCACACAATAGCAATGCATGAATTTTGATTTTATTTAAAACATGAGTAAAATTTATAGGTTGTATTTATACGTTTTCGCATAAAATTAGAAGGCCGTAAACGTTTTACCTCTTCAGCGTTCTCCATTGAAAAGTTCATTAAGAAAAGAAATTTTCGTGAATAAATTGGCAGTTTAGGTTTGGCGTCAAAATTTTTAGAGGAACTTTCATGCTGTTTTGCACGTTTTATTCGTTTTTATTCATTTACTATTTCGTCCATTTGAGAATTTTCAAATTTTTAAAATTAATCTTTACAATTTTGCATCTTCATTACTTTTCCTTTTTCATTTAGTGATATTTTTTATTATTCGTTAGTTTTGTTTTGCATTTTACTTATGTAGTTGCTCCCTATTTGCTACGTTAATCACTTAACTAATTGGGTTCAGTGCGCATCAAATTAATTAATTAAGTGCGTATCAAATTAATTAGTTAATAATTAATTGAATAATTAATTAACTTGCTTCGCTGTGTACTCGTTGGATAGGGAGTTACTTTTATCATCATCATAAATCGGCATGCGTTTGCAGAAGCGAATTTTGGAAAATTTTTGGAAGTCTCATGAAATATGTAAGTTTTTCGGTTTCAGCGAGCGTTCGGTGGGTACCAAATTGCCTCCTGCTTTTCTCCATTCTTATAAATTACCGATTATTTGTACACCCTTTAGATTATAGTCAAAGTGAAGCTACTCCACTCAGTAAAAGCCAGTAAAATAAGGCGAACGCAACTTGCATATTTCTCTCTGCCGATGTTGCTCTCATTTCACAGTTTTGGCTTCGTTTTCTGTTTTTACGTATTTCTGTATCGATCATTGCTCTTTCATTTACGGATCGTTCTCGTGGAACTCATTTGTGCGTTTTGGATAGGGAAAACAATTGAATTACGAGTTTCAGCATGTTCGGAAAGCGCATCAGGTAAAATGCAGCGATATCTACGTTTATAAAAATTTTCCATTCCCCTTCAAAAGCTTTATGTTGTTGCAGTGTTTTTCATTGAGCATTTATTCCTCTTTCGTCTTCCACGCACACTTTTTCGTTTTTTAAGAGCGCCATCACCTGTACCGCTTATGTGATTTACAACCTCTCCCCTCTGTACTGATGTACGATATTGTTTTGCGCATGTGGAGGGTGAGAAGCGAATTAAATCCCTCAATTGTTATTGAATAAGACAATGTTGTTTCAGCATCTACGCAATATTCAGAGGGCATCTAGCAGACTTATAGCTGCTAGTTTTGTTATTTCCGCTGCTTGGCTGCGTTGTGAGGATCGTTTTTCTTTTCCA
>JPKZ01000884.1:209934-257995 GCA_000803305.1 Toxocara canis
GCTAAGCTTCTCGTCGAATCGGACAAAGCGTTACCCTGATGAGAAATTTGCCTAATAGGTAAGGTGGGACCGTTCTTTCTTGCGAATTATAGGGAAGGGTCAAATCATTAATTTATTCATCGTTTTACAACCATGTTGTGCAAACACTATATTCACAAATTTTGTTCTCGAAATAATGCCACAGTTTAGTGAGTGCAATCATACCGTCAGTAATTCAGAAAGTTTTTTTTTTTTCATTTTTCCTCTGTTTTATTTTAGTATATTCAATGGTTAGCCGTTTACGTGATCGGACAACAAAGAAGTGATTGACAAGTTCGACTCATTCGATTCGCTCGCCGATTATCTCATTTCGGCATGTTTTCTTTTTCGTTTTTTTTTTGCTTACTGACTCAGGAAGTATTTTATATGAACTATCCAAATTCAGACTTTTATTCGAATTCGAGATTTTCTTTCAGCAAAAATTCCAGTTCATCATATCTGGAACAGATTTTTTTAGAAGGGACAATGATTAACAGATGTATGGAGTGGATAAGCGTAGATCACCAGCTGGCCTTTCGCTAGCGATCGTTGGCCTGCAAAAATTTTCACGATTCGTTGGCCTGTGAACGTTGAGATAAGGCATAAAAACTTGAAGTAGGCTCGCATTAATCCTTGAAAATACTTTTGAGAAGCTCATTTTTTTTCAGTCATTGAAGCTCAGCTATCAAAAATCAAAAATGTTTTTTTCCGATTTTTCCAATCTCCAAATTTCCTATAAGGAAATGTTTTTCGATTATTGAAACTCTTTATGAACACTTGAAGTAATTCGAAAAATTTCGAATCGAATCGAATCTTTTATTTAGTCGGTATGCAATAACTACCTTTACGACAATACAAAGATGATATAGAAGGATATAATGAGATACAGTCATAATAAAATATTACGTCATAAAAACATCACTACATATCACTCAAATGCAATAGTGTATTGAGGAAAGCAGTCGCTCGGTGTCTTATGGTTTTTTGTCCGTAATTTGGTCGGAATGTTTTAATGTCCGTAATAACCTGTCCGTAATTCGAATTCGAAATTTCTCGGCACTCTTTTTTCGCCTTCGTTGAATTCAGAAATCCAAATTTATAAAATGTAGCGTTCATGAGGAAAGATCAGTTCTTCTCTTTCTGCTTCGATTCCACTACCAAATGAGCGCTAATGGGGAGTTTTAACGCTCGAATTTTTAAGCATCAGTAAATTCGACGAAATTTCTTTCAAAAATTTTGCCGTTTCCTTCATCTTGGAAAAAAAATGCTTTAGAAATTTTCTTGGCGATCTAACGATCTTATTTCGTTCTGAAGGAATGTCTTCGAAAAATGATTTTTTCCTCTTCGCCTTTCTGTGGATCCTTCTCATCGTTTGAGATAATTTATTTGCAGTCGTTGAAGCAAGGAGCCCAGAATAGGGCCAGCCGTTTAAAAAAAAAAAACACCGTCACAGTTATTACATTTATACAGGGCGTAACACATTCCCTGCTTTCCTTTAGGTGACAAGTGATGCTCATTTCGAAAGTTATGAAGACTGACCCACCTTTGAGCGGCAATCAACCATGCAAAAAAGTGCAGATTTTTTGAGACAATCCTCTTTTCTGTTGTGCGATTATTTTATGGCCATGAATCCTGAAAGTCACCGAAAATTCAAGAAGCTTTAATGTACACATTTAAATCTTGACTGAGTTTTGACTGAATATGATCTTATTGGCTGTTTGTTTTATTTTTCTCATCTCTTCGTCTCTAATTTCTCTTTGAAAATTGTTATCGTCGAAGTGTTTTCTTCATGCGAAATATTTTATTTATGATCGATTTTCCGCTGAAGCCATAATAAGTTTTATATCCCCAGCAAAAGCCTTATCAGATACACATATATTAACAGTCATTGATATGTTTTATTAATGGCGATCATTACCTAAAAAGTTTTAGTCGAACATCTGAAGGTGATCGTTAGCAGTTGCTAATCCGTGAGCATGAATTAGATGTTTATGAGCAGTTGAGTTGGATAATATTCGAATTTTAATGCACTGCATGGCCAAGCAATATAGTTCATCATCATTGGACTGGAAACGAATGGAACATCGACTCAGTTGAAATGTTATTCACTTGAGCGCACAAAAATAACAGTTATGTGTTTGTGAAGGGAGGAAAAACGTCATTCTAAACTTCCTTGATCACTTATCGGAAATCAAATATCCTCGTTGATAATGCTTATTGTACTTTGTTATATAGCCATATAACAGTTCATTGTTAGTGAAGTGAAAGCAAATAAAAAACGCACAGATAACGCTAATATTTTTAATTATTTTGCATACTAAAAAGAGAGTTGTTTGATGAGATAGGTAAAAGTAGCTATTTTAGCTTTGTTGGTCGTTCTCTTGTGGCCCGTTAACGTCCTTTCTTTGGTAATTCATATTCGATGGGACGTTTATGGAAAAATATTTATAACTTGGAACTGAATTAAATGATCGCTAAGGAATTGTTGAATGTCTGCGAAATAAAACGAAGGTGTTAGAGAAGGAATAAGGTACGGATGATCCTTATCGCCGGTGAAAGCAGAGTAAAGAATGAAGAGCGTCTAATAAGAGGAGCATTAGCGGGCGTCCACTTTTACGAAGAAGAGAAAATTCGAATTGAGTTTGCTAATTACGCAAGCGTACCGTTTGCAATCAGTGATTGATAGTGATATGGATCGACTTTAAGTTAGCGCACCATATCTGTACAATCTACAGAGTTGTGTGCAGAGTCCCTCTTCGCTTTTATGTCTGTTAATCGAAGCTTAGATATTTCGATCCCAATGCATCGTGGAGTTACCATCGAATTAGACGTCTCTATAGAGCGAGTTTTATTCTAGTAATTCAAAGCAATAGCAATTTATCTGTTTTGCGACTGCTTCGGAAGAACTTATTTTAATACCTTGGAAAGAACATCAATATAGGTTCAAGCAAGCTAGGAAAGGACAAGGGTGTGGGGGCGGCGGGTGAGTGAGGGGGACGAGAGCGGGAGAGGGATGCGGAAGGAGGGAGATGATGAAGCCATCTAAACGTTCACTTACCGTTTCATTTGTCGCATGTTAACAGCGTGTGCGGATAAAAAGTATGACGTTGATAAACAGCTGTATCTTTAGATTGTTCTTTCTTTTGTCGGTGGATTCTTTAACGCTTATTTAATTCTTTTTTTAATGATCCTTTCATCATCTTCTACTTATTTTTAACAACCTTCACCGATCATCTTAAACATAATAGAGAATTTGGTGGTATGTTGCAGCAAACAATTTTCATGTGCTTGTGGATGAGATAGCGTGGTGAATCAGATGGTATAGTCTGAAAAGAAAGAACCATCATACTAAAAGTGCACTCTAAAATCCATTTTGGACAATAACTATATTGCGCATTCAAGTTCAGAAGAAGCGAAAAATTAGCCATAGTTGCAAGAGGATTGCCAATTTTATTCTTTATTTTTTATGGGTAATCTTTGATGTCCATTTTAAGAACAAAATAGGGAATCAGTGAAAGTTATTAGTGCGGTTATACGCCAAATAACGCTGTATTTTGGCACGCATCAATTAATAAACGCATAAGTATATTATGAGATTGAAATTTGATCCGTAGAAGTCGTGAATGTTAATTGCTATGTTGATTAGAGTACGCACCAATGTTAAAATTGGTACACAAGTGTAAAAACATTGCGAAAATTAATAAATATGCTTTCCTAAAAATAGTGCAGTACATATTTTCATCAATCGCTTAACGAGTTTTTTCTTTTAAAGAATATTTTCCAAATACGTTTTTAATGATGCTAGAGCCGTCTAGAATGGCGCACAAAATAGATTTAACTCAGGAATTAAGCATACGATGATCTTAACAAAAAAAATTCTTCTCGCCGAAATTCCGGAATGACATATCGCAGGAATGGTCGATATAATTACGAGTAAAATTGTTTTTAGCCTTAATAAATTTATGAACACACTGCTTTTTTATTCAAAAAGTTGGCGATGTGGCAGGATAAGAATCTTTGTGAGTTTTGCAATCACTGATGAGATTTTTTTTTGAATTTTGCAATCACTGATGAGATTTTTCTTTGAATTTTGCAGTCATTAATTATCGCCAAAGCAGACCGTGTACAGTTTCGTCTAAAATTAATTCTCGATGCATATTTCAGTTGCAATTTCTTTATTGTTTTTGTCGATTTTTTTCATTTAGTTATTCCATGTGCAGAAATTCTTCATCAACTTTGTTTTATAAGGTCCGAACTTTGGTAGATTCAATCATCTTTATCGTGTTTTTGAGAGGAAAATTCGAAAAATGGTAGGGATGGCAGACTGTCAAAAGCTCATTTTATTAGCGTTAGATCGATCGTTGAAAAATCGATCGATTCAACATTTATTATAAAATCAGTCATATTTTTCATTAATGTACGTTATGTTTTTTTTATTGTTTGCTTTTGTTTCGTAATTTCAGCGTTCTTCACTATGATGTTCATAAGGATTGCTGAAGGAAGAAGGGCTCGCGTCCCAAATGCGAGTGCGCTCATTTTATTGCCACTGAAGGGAGACTTTATGCCAGTGCTCATTTAACAAAAGAACACGCGAATTAACTCATCGTTTCGTTAATAGCCTTGCAATGTTGATCATCATACACACAAAACAAGCAAAAAGCAAGAACGGTACAGAGATCATGAGAGTAAAAGCTCTAAACAAAAAGCTCATTGTGTATTTTCCCGTATAATGGCAATGGAGCATATACTGCAACAAAAAAAACTGCGTTGTTCCATTTTCTCATCAGTTAATTTTGGCAAATTTCAGGCATGATTTCATTTTGAGTCATTTGTATCGACTTTGTGATATTCACATTGTATAGGATCGGGTATCCCTTAACAACAGAAAAATGCTCCCAAAAACGAATTGTCATCGTTTGCAAGTAAATCTCCATCCTAGGGTTTTTCTGTGTTCGCAGTATATGCACATAGATCATATGGGATCGCTGTATGTGCACATAGATCATGTGGGAATTTGGGATAACTATCCCAAGTTCTATCACTTTGCTCATAAGTCTTTTTTTTTTAAATTTTGATCTAAATCCTCTAAGGATTGAAATATCTTTAAGCTCGAAAACCTCCATTCGAGAAGAGACAATAATTAGCGCTAGTATTTCTGCCATAAAGTTACTCATTAGCACTTAACGCAGTGATTGATGTTCGTCTGGCGACGATCGAAACCGTTTCGTCTATCGCACAGGTGAACAAAGAATTACTTATCTCCTGCTATCTTCGAACAAAACTTTTGCTTGTTCGCTTGGTCGAAACATGTCGAGACACTTGCGGAAATGTTCCGATTTGAAGCAGTTTGAGCGACATTCAGCGCGCATGTTGGGTCGTTCGTGTGAGAACATCTCATGGCAGATCACGCAAACACGATCCATAATTGCGTGTAATGCTTGATTCTTATGAACCTCAATAAGTATTCATTAGATCTTAACGTTTTATACAACCGTCCATTCTCCAGCGCTTGTAGTAAATCGAAAACGCAAGACAAGCGCCGTATTTTTGGTAGAAATTTCCTACGGTATATACCGTACGTGTAGAGCGCACGTAAATGAGCGCTCGTTTATAACATACAATATGCGTTAACATACAATGCACGTTTTGTTTTTTTTATTTTCGATTTACTACGTAGGGTGTTCAGCAATAATGTCACGCTGTCAAAGTGTTTCTCTACGTTTTGTCCTCCGCTGTACTGTATCGCTTTATTCGTACCAAAAAGTAAGAATGTCCCCGCTTCTGTTTAGAAACACATCTCCGGATATGTCATCACCAATTCTGTAAACTTATGTTTCAATACATTACTCGATATGCATTTTTGTTGCACTCTCATTACTATTTTCTCGGTTTAGCTGTTTATTTAGAAAATTCGAAGATAATTCTGCTATCGTTTGGAAACGCTTCATTTCGTCTTCTCTCCTATATTCAGCTCTTTTCATTGGTGGTGCGTAATGATTAAAAAATATGCGAAGGATGAATTCATGGAGATATGAAGTGCAGAAGCGCAGCACTATCAACGATGAAATTTTTTTTTTTTTTGGGAGGGGGGGGAGGGCAATTATTGCATAGTGAGTTTTTTGTTGCGCTTTCAATAGGGGGACTTCCTTGCGATTATTCATGCTTATCATGAGCTTTGACGGATTTGAAATTTGTAAAGCGCATCAATGAGACGTCTTTCCTGTTCGTATTTATTTATGTGTATGTCCGCAGGGAAATATCAAGTCGGGAATCACTAACGGCAGAATTGTGAAACTTAGTGTGCGTAATTTATACCGTCGGTCATAAATTAAACCATTTCATGTACTGCAGGGAGATTATTAACTCATTAAATTTGGTAAAAAATTTGCACATATTAACAACTCAATGAAACGCATATTCGACCAGTTGGGGTCGCTGGAAAGGGGTAAATTCTTTGCGTGCTTTTTTTACCGATCGAATTGCGCAATTGAGCGGGCCTATTCGCAGAAAAACGAAATTTTGATGGGTACGTACGAGCGATCGGGGTTAGATAAAATTTGAAATTTCATCATTTGCGAGCACTTTACGAAATCGCAGGTTTGGTGGATGAGTCATCAAAGCGCTCCTTATCGTCTATGACTTATCGCTGACATGCAGTCGCACTAATTATATATTAGAAATGGTTAACTGTGTACTCTGTTATTCAGTTAGTTTACTCTATATAAGTTTTTCATTAACGAATAATATTTTTTCTTTAACGAGTAATTTCATGTTGAATAAAAGTTAGAACAATTATTAAATAGCCACCTTGCACGGTCGATTAGAGGAATTTTTTGATCGTACAACGAATACACGTGCGTCAACCGCTGTAACGATAAGTGGTAGCACACAAAGTGCAACAAAGATCATCACCAATCGCACGGTGCTTCGCGAAGAAGAGCCGTATCGAGTGAAGCCTGAAGTCATTGTTATTACTTCACAGCAGACTGACAACCAGTGATTATGTGCGTGCATAGGGAGTTCAGTAAGAGCAAATTCATGCTCTTAATCAACAGGATGCAAATTTCGCAGCATGCAATTTAAGTTGAGAATTCAGGAACCATAATGAACTAGAAGTGTTTCATTTTACGCGAGCACATATTCACGTTCTTTTTTTCACTGGGTTCACGCCATAATTTGGAATATCTAAGGAGAAAGGCCCAAAAATTTTGCAGGATTATGGTAGGTGAAAGAGGCGGGGGTGTGTATACTTCTCCTTTTTGCTTAGTTCGTAGACAGTCTGACATTTTTTCATTTCCCTTTGCCCATCTCTCGTATATGAAATCCTCAATTGTGCCAATTCTCCGAGCATTTTACCTATATCATTCCTACATGTATAACCATTTTTGAGCAGATGGAAAATGAAAATGGAATAGGAGACAGAATATCTTCTGACTGTGAAGTGGATTAGGTTGCGAACAATGGGAAATGCTATCATAAATGTTTGTCGAAAACTTTTATTTCGAATCGAGTCGAATCTTTTAGTTATTCGATATGCAAGGACTACCTTTACGATAGTGTAAAGATGATGATTATTTATATGATTATGAACAAACGCTTTGGACATAGTACGTTCCGATAAAAATTAGGATTACTGTTTGACCTGAATTGACTCGATCTCTCATCTTGCAACGTACACACCTTTTGTTTCGGGTTTGATGCACCTGTTTTTTTTTCACTTTCGCGAATTTGCATTTGCCAAGCGCGTAATGGCGGCATCATGTCTTTAGGACTGATTCACGAAATTTGATAAATGATCGGTCGGTCGGTTTAGAGGATAAGTATCGAAAATAGTTTTTTAAAAGATCATTATTACTGTTCAGTTTCATTTAAAAAAAATATGCGTTGGCAGCATATGGAGCCTATTTATGTCTAATAAAATGTGAAAGCGCAATCGGGAACCTTGTAAAGCATTTCAATTTTTCGACGTTTTGATATATCTGAACCGAATTTTTTATCATCGTAATCGCAATACGTTTCATTAGTTAAGCACTACTCCTTTTTTTTTTCAAGTGCGCTAGCGGTTTAAAAATTTTAAACTTTCTGTTCGGACCTGTAATTCAAGTATCGCTCGGCTACAAATCAATGCAATCAATATTTATCGATGAATTGCCTTCTCTAGTACAACTATGCAACTGTCAAAGCCAGTATCATGTTGGTAATGTTGGGTTTTTGTAGTGACTCGGCTAGAGGATATCGTTTATGGCTAAGCAAAACGGGAATGATACACCTGAACGGTGTGTGCAGATTTATGCGATAAAGAGCAAATCAATTAGTGATGATTGCTCTCTTCTAAATGTTAGTCTTCCATTATCCGTTACCCTTTGCTAATGATAACGTCAACAATTATTGTATATAATGAAATCTTAAATAGGAAATATGAATTTGCTCAATTTTTAATTGTTCCGTTAAATTATAGCAATTTGGGAGTCTTAAGCAAATTTTACGATAGATTCTAATGATTGAGAAGAAAACTTTTAAAACTATTACAATTACGTTAAGCAGCTTAACGCTTATAAGAGAATTAATTTGGCATAAATATGAGTATACATTTATATATAATTATTAGGCTCATCGTTATTCCTGGAATATTCATATATAGAGAACAAAACAAGTGTAGATCATCGAATATAGGAAGTAGCAAACTGGTAGTAATCGTCACCGAAGCAACACAGTCTTGAATTACTAAATTCACTGCCTATGTCTGTCTGTCTGTCTCTCTGTCTGCCTCTCTGTCTTTATGGTCGAGATCTCTTAGCTTTATTTTATGGACCGCAATAACAAAAGAAAAACTACTGAATTCGTTTCGTGCATTTCCAGTACGAAATTCCATAGAACGAGCGTAGGACTCAAAAGAGGTCACCATAAAAGTAACGCGTTAGCAGATTCTTCTCGGCCACCGGAGAAGTATTTTTCTCAACAAAGAATTTTGTGACGCCGGCCTCGACCATCCTAAGAGGAGCTCATTTAAACTTCCGTAACTCTCTCGCCGTTGCATGGGCTTTCATCGGTCGTCTCAGGAGTTCATTCAGGCTACCAAGTGAAACCAAAGGGGACCGAAATGAGCCCGTAGGCTCGACATGGTGAAAAAATGGATGTTCCATCTATGCTGTCCTTTCCCTTCATTTTATAAGCGCTGCAGGCGAGGAGTGGGAAGGGGTTGTAAATCAATGAATCAGAGGTATTTTCTGAACCAAATGCAACCAGAATAGGGATATGGAGTCGATCGACGAATCACAAGTTTTCCCACATTCGATCATACACACATCGCTTGATGAGAGCAGCGATGAGGAAGGGTTGAGATGGGGGGAAGCCGTGAATCCAAACTGAGGCGTTAACCATGGACAGAAGATTTTCGTAATCCAACAACTCATTCTGTTATCACAATCTCTCCAGCTACTTATTTGTCAGTTTTGGTAATACTTTATTCGATACCTTTAAGATAAATACCTTCGCTCTGGGGATACTTGAGTGTGTTAGCACTCAAATACTCTGAGGAGACTCGAAGGATAGCTTAGGAATATCGCAAGGATAAGAAGTTAGGAACGCACAAAAAGAAAAGTAGAAACTGAAGCGATAGAAGGTTAAAGGAAGGGTTCAGAGACAGCGAGTTCTTACGCCATACCGTAAGCAATCTCAAAATAAAAATCAAGTCCAAACAAAACCGTTTCCTCCCTTCTTGTGATGGGTGATTTTTGTCTACAATGGTAAAATATCGCTCTTTTATGCTCCAGTGTCTCTAGAGTTTAGAAGTGCCTTTATGCCGCTCAATCGAGATATGGCATATGCTACGGTTAGGTTTTAGGATATGAACTGTCTCATGCAAATATAAATTCAATGGTAAGAATATTTCTTACCTAAGTGAGTTACATCGCGAGTCGATGAGCTGAGAACAGCACTGCATTCTGGTAGGGCTTTGTAGGACGTGATGGTCATCACCTCCATTACGCTCCTTTCCTGTCTCCTATAAACGTTGAAACACTTAAAAGCTTTTCTCACTTCGGCCTAAACACGATTATCGGTACAATTATGTGCTTATCATATGATAAATTTTCTAAATTTCGAGACAAGGGATCCGCTTTGCGATGGCGTCAGATTATTTCGATGAAACCCGTTTTGCGAGGGGAGGATGCTTTTTGTAAAGGAATATGAGAGGCTTCCACCCTCATCCCCAACAGTAAAGTTTCTCCGAAAAAAATGCTTTTATAAATCGAGCGCCATAAATAATTGAATGAGAAAGAAAAACATGCAGATCAGCCTAGTGCAGGAACGCTATAGAACCAAGAAGGTGCGTGCTTACGGCAAAGGATAGCGATGGGCGACCAGTTGTATGAGTTCATCGCTCTACCGATGCTACCATTAAAAACGCGTTTCCAATGAAACGCTTGACGATATATGCCACCAAAATTGCCGACGGCGCTTCCTAGCAATTTTAGGTAAGCAAACCAGAAAAGACTTTTTACGACTCTTTTCAGCATGAGGCAATCAGCAAACAAAGGTATAGTAATTGCTTTACTTTTCATAAGCTACTTTAAAAGGCTTGATTGTTTGCAGGGAATAAGTAAATACTTTTTGTCATTAATTTATCGTAACCGTTTAATAACTAATAAATATAAACAACGAAAGCGCAAAGAGCTGAAAAGATACTACATAGAAACATATTTGAACACGTCAACTGTTCTCGGCATAGAACCTTACTTCAATGAAAATCGCTTCCAACAAAACGCCAAATGACAACCAGATTTGATGCGCTTTAATGACCTTTTTGAGTAAAATTCAACAAAAACGTTAAAGGTTCCTCTATCATTGTGCATATAAACAATACAATACAATAATAGCGCATTATCAGTAACTTAGTTAACGAAATGTCAAATCGAAAAACGCGTTGGTTGACGAGAGAATGTAGCAAAACGATTATTTCTGCCTGAAAAAATGTGTTTACTATTCGAACCGCGAACAACAACAACTCGTATAGTTTTAGACGAGTTAGTCGTCCGGTTACTGATGAAGTGTACGATAATCGGTGAAGCTAGAAGGTGAACGATCTCAACACGAAAAAAAAAACTCGTCAAATATTACAAATAAAAGCTATGTACATACTGACGAGGAAATGGTATTTCCGAATTGTGTTGTAAAGCTATGTTAAAGGGTTTTCTCATGCGTTTTCCTAGCCCAACCGTTGTCCATCAAATTACACATTTAAATAACAACATTTCAGCAATATTTCACAACTTAGTGTGGTTGAAATGAAAATTCTGATGTTAACTCTCATATTTTTCATATCATATAAGCAATTAGAAATGTTCCTTTCTACAATACGTCACGTTGATTTTTCCGTACAAAATTTTTCAGCAATTTTATTTTCCAACGAATTTCCAATAATGAAAAACACTGAATTTTCAAAAAACTCTGAAAAAGAATTTCTTGCTGCATCAACAAGTTTATAGGTAAGAGTCGTAAAAAGTGATACGTTTCTATTACAAATAAAAAGTGCAATATTCAAACATCTCAACGATTAGCTTATTTTAATCGTAACACAAAATTGTGTTATCGAGTTTTTTAAGAAAAAACTTTTTACAGCAAATATGAAACACTTGCCGCAAGTGATACAATAGGCATAAACCGAATTTTCATTCAAATGTTATTTATAAACCATTCGAAAAAGCATTTTCCAATTAGCCAAGTGACAAATTTAGTCGACATTTCGTCACATTATCCAACAGGCCAAATTGGTGAATGTACCTATACTTAAGTGATTACGTCATCATTCAGCAACGCAAAATTCCTTATAATGATGAGATCTGTCTAGCAGTCGAAATATGAATTCCACTTTACTCGCTAAAAGCTATTCTGATGTTAATCAATTTTAAGAGAGAGAGAATTGCATTACCCAGAGAGATGTGGTTCGCTATATTATATCACGAATGATAAACTTGTTTTTAAGAATCTGAGATGTTTAATTGTAGGCAATTGATCGAAATAAATAATTCATTTCGATAATCTCATTGCAAAACGAACTTTTTCGGAATAGATCAGAATGGATCAGATCAGAAAACCGATTTATCGCAAGCTCCTTTGACTGCACGAAAATAAAATTCACCTCAATTCCATTTCACCAAGCATCCTTTTTCAAAGACTGTGCACAAGCATAGTTTTCACAAAAGAAGTGGCACGCTGTTACTTCTTCGTCCACGTTAATCGTGTTAGTAATTTATAACATATAGCAAAGACGTTTTCTAAGGAAGCATTCTAATTGTGTTTGGCGCGTAGATTCTCTTGCAGAAATTGCAAACGCGCAATTGAAAAAAAATCAAAAGATATAAGCTGAGCGTTAAAAGCGCATATATGGCGTGGTAAAATGGTGAAGTTGCTTGCCGAGATCTTCGATAATGTGAAACGAAATTTGACTCCTAAACTAAATGACATGAAAGAAATTTTTAAAAAAAAATACTGTAGTTATAAATTCTTGTACTACATTCAAGTTTTATAATATGCAGATTCAGAAGGAAAACTCATTTTTATCACGCTCTAAAATGCAGTTGTTTCAGATGAAAATTTTTCAGATGAAAAATTTTCAGATGAAAATTTTGAAAATTTGATGAAATAGTTTTTTTTTTTTCAGTACCACCGGTGCTTTTAATAACCATCCAATTTTTTCTCCAACACCCCTCCCCTTTCCTAATTTGTTGGCGTGAATCGTTGTGGCAAAAACGAAAAATTTCTATCGCCAAAAGTTAATTCATTTCATTGAGCACAACATTTGTCTACTGTTTGTCTGAGCAGCAAACAAATGGTTGCCCTAAGGCAACGCTGATCAATAGCTGCTTTCATCAGAGGACGTAATAGAAAGCGGAAATAGTCGACCACCCTTTGATTGCACACCATTCACTCATTAGGAGATAGAAGAACTTTTACTATCTTATTACGCAAATTTTGATAACAATTTTTGGCAGCAAAAAAGCTGAAAATGACGGCAACTTATAAACCAAATAAGAGTGTAGAAGCAAAAGTTCATGTGATCGATCTAAGAGCAACACAAAAAGCTTTATGGCCGTGAAATCAATAAGCTGAACTCGAGAAACGATGGAGAAATGAAGAAATATTTCAGAAGAAAATTTTTGCCAAATTACAAATTTCGCCTATCATTTAGCTTTTTGCTAAGTGAGTTTCAGTTGTACAAGAAAAAACGGCTTTTTTATACGATCGGAATTTAAGCGCAAATTCGCCAATTGAGACATTTCATGGCTATGCATTTGATTGACAATAATTTTCCATAGCTACATCTTCTATGAAGCCCTTTTGGCTTAAACTCTGGACATAATCTTTCCAGATGGACAAAGAAGATAAATTAGCATATAGAGACGAAGGTACACCTTAGCACTTTGTGAATGTCTCGTTGGATCTTTTGCTATATTTTAAATAGTTATAATAGAAAGCAAAGTAAGATTCATTTAAGAAAGCCTGTTGTGTGTATAGATATAAATCAGATCTCCAAAACGCACTTCTCCTCAAGTATAATTCACATATACGTCTCGGTCTGAAGTCGTATAAGTCAGTCTGGAAAGTCTGAAAAGTCATTCTACAAGTTAATCTGGAAAAGGCACTTCTTCTCGTGATTAGTAGTCGCATATTTCATCACCGATGTGAAAAAATAGACATCTTATGCAATGGCTCCAGGCGGTGAGGCTTTATCCGTAACTTTTGGTAGATCAGGTTTCAAGGAACAAATCGGACAGATCTTTGATCGGAGGAGGGTAAACGAATTCACAGATATTAAAAATCATATCAGCAATACATTTGCAATGCTACCATATTGGTTACTTCGATTTACATATAAAGGATGTAATTTTTTTGATGCAATCAAAAAAAATTAAATCCTCTATATGTAAATCGAAGTAAGCAATATGGTAGCATTGCAAATGTATTGCTGATGTGATTTTTCATTGCGGTAAATGTGCACAACATTTGGATTTGATAAATGAAACAGATTCTATAGGAGATGACGTAACGAGTTATACGGAAGAAATTATCGATGCAAACATAGGTGAGAAAGCGCAAATGTCAGCTGCATTATCGATCCTTTGGCAAGAATGATCGATCGTTGAAAAGCTTCTATCACCCTTTCATTTTAAAGATTTTTGGAAATTTGCACATGTTCGATTGCTGCTTGCATAATTTGCGCTTCTGTACAACATTTACGATTTTATAAAACTCATGATTCAACTCACTGAATGCCTGAACGATTGTCTTTCATATAAATTCTCAAAAGTATGAAGAGTTTTGGTTGAATGTATGCCTCCCATTAGTTGGATCGAAACAGTCTAATCAGTTTTAGACAAATCCAAAAAAAAAATCTCAGCATCACAGATATTAAAAATCATATCAGCAAAACATTTGCAATGCTACCATATTGGTTACTTCGATTTACATATAAAGGATGTAATTTTTTTTGATGCAATCAAAAGAAATTAAATCCTCTATATGTAAATGGAAGTAAGCAATATGGTAGCATTGCAAATGTATTGCTGATGTGATTTTTCATTGCGGTAAATGTGCACAACATTTGGATTTGATAAATGAAACAGATTCTATAGGAGATGACGTAACGAGTTATACGGAAGAAATTATCGATGCAAACATAGGTGAGAAAGCGCAAATGTCAGCTGCATTATCGATCCTTTGGCAAGAATGATCGATCGTTGAAAAGCTTCTATCACCCTTTCATTTTAAAGATTTTTGGAAATTTGCACATGTTCGATTGCTGCTTGCATAATTTGCGCTTCTGTACAACATTTACGATTTTATAAAACTCATGATTCAACTCACTGAATGCCTGAACGATTGTCTTTCATATAAATTCTCAAAAGTATGAAGAGTTTTGGTTGAATGTATGCCTCCCATTAGTTGGATCGAAACAGTCTAATCAGTTTTAGACAAATCCAAAAAAAAAATCTCAGCACAATTTGTTTGAGCGGCACTCAAGCAGTTACTTTTGATGAGCGCAATGAAATGGTGGTGATCAAACGTTTGTGAGATCAAGCGTTGCTCTCACTCTTCCACGATTAACCATAAACTTTTCACGCTTATCCTATATAAATTTCCAATTTTTATTGCTCCTACAATTCACTATTCGAGCAATGATTAATGCAAAAGTGTTTCGTTGTGCACCATAGGAGTCAAAATAGGGGTCCAGGAAGCTGAAGATGGGAAAAATTTATTTACAATTGATCTATCATCTCCCTTCCATCAAATCATTCTTACGATCACGGCCTATGTGCAGCGTGATGAGTTATACTAAAATTTCATTTATTAGCCCTCGCATTTGAAGAACTTAACGAATTCGTTCGCGTCAACTCTTTTGGTTTCTAAGCCGAAACCATTGGGTGGACCGGACTTATATGCATACGTGGACGCTGAATGCACTTTGAGGGACTTTCGTTCTTCAGGAAGGGCACACACTTCAACGATATGGAGGTGGTATACACGTGCAATACGCATCTAAAACCAAAACCGTCCTGGGGACACGCAGGAAGCTGTTGATGATCACTGTGATCCTTTCGATGCTGAAAACGTCCCATGGTATATAATAGTACGAGGTAGGCCAGACGTATCATTGGCCGCCCCTGCTGTCCTCTTGCCAAGCCCCAGTGGACGGCCTTCTATGTTTGCGCATATATGCCCATCGAGGCGATCCGATATCAGGCTTATGCAGCACCAAAAATGGCACAAAACGATAGCGACGTTTAAAAAAGCGCGATTTTAGATGAGTGACATGATGGAGCCGATCGTCGACATCGCAGTTCACTTCTCAAATACGAACACTCAGCTCAAAACAAGGAACATGATATAGTGTACTTGATGTAATGTGAAGGTTTTAGTTGTGTTGGCTGGTAGAGTTAGTTAGTTAGTTGGCTACGCGCAAATATTAATTAACTGCCAACGAATATAAACGCTCGAATGGTAAAGAAAGTGAAGAACGCACAATTTGATTGCGTTTAATTCACTGAGATCTTTGAGCGTTTCGTTTTGTGTTCAACGTTGTCCACATGCAAAGTGCCATGCGTGTATATTTGTCTGCAATAATAAAATGTTTTCCCAATTGTTTTGCATAATGTACGAATTTTTTTTGGAAACTTTTGCAATTTGAATAAATCATTTGGATTTTCTTTGTGCAAAACAAAACGTAACGGTTGGTGAGTGAATTGTAATTCAAGGATAACATGACATCGCATTGTTATCGCATTGTTCGATGTATTGTTCGTAGCAATACGGTTCACTTGATTGCGGATATAGATTATTTCGATATTGCAAATGAATGAATAGAGCAAAACAATTTTGATTGTACTGTCATTCACTTCGTTCAAACATTTTGTATTCATGTGCAAAGGTAGACATTTATATGTGCACAATAGGCGTGTTTGCAACTCATATAAGCGTACCTAATACAAAAGACATACAATGCATGCAATATATGTTAATATAATAAATCTCCAAAGAATTTCCTTTGGCTGGAAACAAAATTTAATGAGCTTTTCCTCTAGTTCGTTTACCGCACACACAATAAACTGATGCTGAGAAAAGTTTATACAAAAGATCTCCGAATAAACTAATGCAAATACGTTCACTCAACCAACCGAGTAAGAGAAATATCGAAATGGAAGTGGGGCCCAAACCAACAGATGAACTACAAAACATTGTTCTATCATGCTGTTTACTCTAATGATAGTGAAGTTATCTGGGTCAACTTATAAGATATTCGTGTAACATCGAATGAAATCAACATCGGCCATAGACGAGCTTCGAGCAAGTCGAGCGTTCCTGATTCGAATGCTGCTGCGTTATGAAACTTACGCGTATTTTAAGAGCGTAGATGACGCACATACGATAGACAATAAACCATGCTATCATCAATAGGCTCTAATCTGTCGTATGCAATTCCACTAAAAAATAATCAGAATTCATATCTGCGAATGCATTGTTGATTTGAATCGCTACTGAAAATTGTGATAATTATTTCTAATTGCAATTCTCAACAATAATTTTTTGCTGAGAATTGTGCGACTTCTTGATGTATGTTTATGAGCTATTAACGCTACTTAATAGTCATCTAGTAAAAAGCGTTTCAAATTGCTTCACTGTCACTTTTACTGCTATGAACGACGTCTTTAGTGCCCTTTTGTGAAAAAAGCTCCTCGATTATGAAACATTAATGCTGACGTCAATCAACAATATTCTCAAGTGAATTTGGATATTTCCGTCGTTGAATTGTAAAAGCTTCAGCTATAATTTACGCGTCTTTTGCAAACGCAATTTCCACTTGTTTGCAAAAAAAAACGATAATATATCGGATCGGTTTCTAAGTAATCAAAAATAAAATCCACTGATATGCGCGTTGAATATTTTTACGCGCCTACGTTTTAAAAAAAGTATGCTTGTTGATTACAGTTATTAGTGACAATAAATGGCCAGAAATGACATATTTTTATGAAGGTGACATTTTGCTGTGACATTTTGATGCATATAAATGGCGAACATGATTGAACATTATGTATTATCTTTTCTTTTCGCTTAATTACACATGCAATTTATCATTTGCTCCGTATGCTATTCCTTTACCAAGACAAGCCTCCATATCACAACTTCATTCACCTCCACCAGTTGCATATTTATTATTTGTTGTAGCTTCTATGGGCGGGAGCGAAGAGAAAATGGCAGCCACTAATTTCGACAGAAAAATTTGTGATCAAAAATGATGATGTTCAAGTTGCTATTGACGATGATCGCGATATAAGAAAGTCATTGACAAAGTGACGAGCCGTTACGATTTCACTGCGCTATGTGCAATTCATAAAAATGGACTTCTATTGCACAAAAAGAAACTATCTCTGAAAGCAACCGCAACTGAGGTATGGAATTGCACCGCGCTACTTGAAACGATTGTTGCTCGTTGGTTTGGCAACAATTTCATTGCATTGCTTATATCATATGGCTGAGAAGAATTCTACAAAATAAACAATTTAGCAAGGAACATTATTTTTTTGCCGATTTTTAAAGCGCTTCTTATGCGTAAAACTATTCGGATGGTTTGCACAGTAAAATTTTTCGATATGATTAACTTCCCAGGGAACCGCCTCGTTATTATGTGTTTAGAAATAATCTGCTCAAAGTTCGCTCTATTTTTATTTCATAAAACTGATCGCTGCTGGTTTAAAATACCACTGGTAACGGATGATTTTGGTTCGTAGTCATTCGCGAGCCTTGCGTGAGCTCTTATTTACGCGTTTGAGGCAAACGCCATAACTGCGAGCATCTTTCTTCTTCGATTTGCCACCGGATTCCGAATTTTTCGGTACCGTCGTTATCGTATTCACTTGTACATGCTTAGGAAGAAAGTTGAATCGAATATCTCTCGAGTCAAAAATTTCGAACCTACGACAGAATTATGTGCCACACTTCAGCACTTGTCTGGAAATGCAGCGTTTTTCGGTAATTACACATTGGATGATTACCTTGACATAACGATAAACAAGTTTACAGCTCAGTAAGAAAGTGTACTTAAACTTAGGCTGTCTGAAGCAAAGAATACATGAAAGTAGGCTTTGTGATAATCAAGCAATTAAAGATATTTATGGAATTTTAGCGGAGTTTAAGCTTGTCGCACATCTTCATTGATAGGCTAGTTCTGTCTTGTTTAAAGTGAAAATAGCAGAGTAGAGCAGTGAAAAACAGGGCAGCAGGCAAATGACGATAAGCAGTTGGCCGGCATTTAAATTCCGTTGCCTGCGGGGTATCGCCGTAATGGGCGCGATAAAACATTGATAAAATTTTGATTATTTATGAGGTCATGAAAACAACTGTCGCATTCACTCAATCGAGAATGCGCCCTTAGTTTAGGTTCTCTTCGGGATGCGATGGAGGACTCTATTATCCAAGTGTACAGTCCATATCCAAACTGCATGCGGAATGATTAGGGGATGGGGGTGGTTAGTGAGGTATCTCTTGTAGGGTGTTTTTGTACCGAAATTACATCGCCGTGTTTAAAGCTCATTCAAGGCACACAACAACTACAGTAGAAATACGCATGAAAAGAGTGCTAGAGGAATCTGTCAACCTATCTTCTATCATTTCCAACAGCAAAGCTTGTTTTCGAGTTTCATAAGCTTTCCATGAAAAAATTGCCCCTAATGTACAGCAAGTGTAGCTCATTCTGTAAAAAAAAAGTGCATCAAAGTATTCCTAACGATTTTCGTTTATACGTTTTTTTTGTACGTTCTCCTTTTATCTCTTGTAGATATCTCGATTCATATCGAGTACACATAACACTTACTTTAGATGTTGGTACATTCGGTGTATTTGCGTCACAGAATATCCTTTTATATCGCATAAATTCATTTATAAGTTCTTATGGTTAAGTACATGTTTACAGATATTTTCCAAATAAACATTCCCCGTTTAATTAACTTAACTGTTTTGTCGGTAAAATTGACTGCAATATGATGAATGCAAAATGAACATTTCATAACCATGTGTGAATATTTTGCGTGTAAGATTGCAAAATGGTTTGGCGGAAGGGATAATGCAAGTTAATTCTCAACGATGTTACGGTTGCTAGTTTGAAGCTTTAATGCAAAAGATATGCATGTAGTAGGTAGTATATGTGCTACATTTGCATGTTTACGTTGTTAACGCTTTTAAGCGACTGGTTTTTGTTTGCACAAACTTTTACACATGAGACACGCAATCGTGAAAATGAGCAAATTTTGTCGAATATCTTTGCAGGCTTTGAAGGTCAACAGTTGCATTCATGACATATGATTAGCACGCTATGGGAAGCAGTTCAAATATAAACGATTAAAAGGCATTCGAGGACTTCACTTACGCAGACAAGACCATTGACGATGGCGAACGATACTTCTAGTTGTAGGACAGCGTCAACGGACGTCATCATACAAAGTTTAAAAAGCTAATGCTGTTATAATCGATATACCGAACATAACTCAAAGAACAAATGGTGAGGAAATATGTTGCAGGTTTCAGCTTTACTCGAAATACTCTTTGAATTTGAAACATTGAGCTGGCGGCTTAGGATGAAACTCATCAGTCATTCGCCAACTACATGCGGGGAGTATTTTGAAATTTAAACGACTTTAAAGAGGAATGATATAAGTTGGAAGTTTTGCGACTTTCATCGATTAGTGTACGACAAGCGTCTGGTAATGTGTTATATCATTCGTCGAATATGATACTCAACGCATATAATGTACACGATGACATCATCATTAGTAAGATATGAGCTAATTCCATCTAATAAGCTTTTAGTTAGCGTAAAGGAGTCAAATTTCTGGATAAGTTTCTAAAAAGCAACATGTGCTGCAGTTAATGGCGTTTTGTTGTTGCTGTTGTTAGTGAAATGAGAGCAGCAAAAAGCAGCAATTGTGTGCCGATAGGCGAGGAGCGTTCACCGAAGTGAGGTGAAAAATAAGAGGACGACAAATTAGTACGCATCAATGCACAACTTTAGATGTTGATTACGTTATATGAACCTCATTTCGATGAGCAAAACTACAATATACAGCTGCCAACGTACTCTTATCATTCAGTGCGCCAATCCCACGTTTCCGCTTAGAAAAATCACACTAACGCGTCATCAACAAGATATTACAAATTTTCTCTTGTGTCACATCTGCTGATGTCAAAAATGGCTTAATAATAAACTCATGAATTGAACTGAAATCAACGCGTAATTGAAAAGCGGACATTCGCTTTTTTAACTCGAATCGTTTTTCGATTCGTAGTCAACTTAAGTCCACTCCAACGTTTAGCTCTTCTAAATCGATCTCGGCGTTGAACTTCGGGATCAATTTCGATACTTGTCGTACACTGCGCATAACAATTTCCCGTTATGCTCATGTGCACTGAATGTTCTAATCGATTAATGAACCATATTGTTTCAAATATATAAAATGTCCATCCATAACGTGGCGATAAAACGAAGAAAACACATTCACATAACACGAAAAAAACAGAAAAAAAACATGACGAAATGCTCGCTGCCGATCGGATCTATGTATGGTTTGTATGCTTTGTATGCTTTACATGTGTCTTAGACATTTGGAAATGATATCTGTAGCAGAAGTATTCTCAAGAAACAAAACTGAATTCATGAATAGAAAAAAGATCAACTAAATGATATGCAAGATATTGCAACAAAAGCAGCAAAGAATTTCCTCTTTAGTTCAGTTTATTAATATACTCGGTTAGTTCTAAAGTTGTTCTAGAGTTCTAAACGAGCTACTAAACAATATAAAGCATCGAAATTTGTTGATAATTAACGATGCGTTGATAATGTTCACCATATTCGAAGATGGAATATTTGAAAGCCCCGATTCGTAGAAATGAGAGAACTTTCGAACATTTTGCGGTACAAAAAAAAGTAGCGAAAAAGCTTTTATGTTTAGTGCACATTTCTTAAGAGCTACAATAGCGAACTAATGAGTTTCTTTTGAATATCGGTGATTTCTTAGTAAATTTATCAGTTCATTTTCTCGCCTACTAAAACTTTTAAACCTAAAATTATACGAAAAGAAAGACCTTTAAAGTTTAATTTTTTCTTCGCCATCATTCGAAATCAATTTATGAACTTTTCAGTGACATTTGCTCTTAAATGGCACTTGTTGGATCCTCATTTTTTTAGAATTCAAGGACAACGGTCATTATATTCAGTTGTTTATATTAGCACCAACGAGCTACCACAACAAAAACAATAAATTTCAAAGATCTTTGTTCTTTTTTTTTTCATGCCCGACACTCTACTTAAAAGTTGTCGATGGTTACGATGAACGGTCCTGCAATCAAATTTTTTTAAAACGATTTTCCTATGTGCATCAGAAATCGCTCTACATAAAGAGTTTTTCTTTTCATGCGTTGAAACTGAGTTATTTTTTATTTTGCCGTATAGCATTGTACCTTCTGAACGAACTGCGTAGAACGTAATTTAGCTCGCACCTTACGTAACGTTCTTAAACTGCTTGCGCTGTTAATTCGCTACACATTTGTGGACAATACTGCTTACAGATACTGCTTACTGCTTACAAATACAATAAGCTGAACGATACTACTTGCAATTGGTCTTCGAGAAATTTCTATCCATGTGCAATGAGCATCTGCAATCATTGTCGTTTATGAATTCTCATCAGAAACAAGTTGTGGTATGAAAACTGTGTAAATTTCTTCGCGTTTATTCCAAGAAATACCTTATGTTTTTCTTTGAAGCGCAAGATTTTCATAAACAAATAAAAATTTTATGCTTCATTAGTTGATGCGGAACCTTATAGAAATTCGCTGGTGAGATTTCGCTGAAAATTGAATGTTTGAAATAGGTGAAATGCAGATGTTGAGGAAATATTTATTATTAGAAAGTATTCTTTTCAAAATTCGAGTATTTTTCGGAATGCTGAGATTCGCTGTTATGTTGTGCTCCTGTGGAAATGCGCCGCTATCACATCTCATCAGCGATCAACTAGAATTTTCCCCAGATCGATTTCTTATACAAACTCAGAAAGTATCAATTTTTCCGACACATCCAGTTGGCCTAAAATTAACCTTAAAAACGCCAAAAAATCAAAAGCCTGTTGAAATGCCACAACTTCTTGTGGCATTCCAATTCTGCTTATAAGTGGTACTTTGAACAGATTTTAATGATGGGAATGATGAAATATGATCGCTTATTTCAAAAGCTTTCGGATTCGAAAAATCTCGTCTAATTAGCGCAAAATACCGTTCTGTATGAGGCAGTAAAAACACTTTAGCAGTCTCAACGTTTACATAAAACGATTATTCAATTACATTGTGCGTAAAAAACATTGTCGAGATATCAAATTCTTTGCAGTATTGGGCAATCTATTCAAAGATTATAATGTTGTAAATAATTGTAAATTTCCAAAAAAATTTCCATGAAAATTTCGCTGCAGTGTCAAATAATACAAGCTTAAATCTTTTACATCAGAAAGTTACTAGAAAAGTCGCAGGATAACTTCGACAAGTTGGCGAAAATATTCCTCCCTTTGGTTCAGAAAAAAAAAGCGAAATTAAAACGCTGTCGAGAGAATTTCCGGATCTGAGAAAAATTTTTAGAATTTACATCAAATCAATGTAATTCTGCATAACAGCAGTGAAAACTTACAAGTAACCCTAAGCCTTTTTCCATTCTTGAGCTCTAAAAGGCAACCAATTCTATAAAGCACATAGCTCTCACATTTGCGCACCTGTAACACCCGCATAACATAATACTCTGCAAAATTACCGAGTACAAAGTGTATGTAGGCTCCTACTTTTACAGGTCATTCAATTCGTCTCGTGTCACTTATAGCACTTTTTCAGCTTGCAATTACACAAGTTCCGCAGTTATTTGAAGGCGGACCGATCTTAACAAAAATGTTTGATTTTCGAAAGGTTTCCCTATAAAGACTGCTCTAATGTCTCCAAATAACTAATCAGTACCACTGAGAGACATCTCTGAAGCTCTCAACTTGTAAAGAACACAAAATTTTTGTCACGATCAAAATTTCATGAAAACTGCCGCTGCGCCTTTTTAATTTCCTTCTCATCACAGAGATTAAATTTCTTGTATAAAAAGCGAAAAGCACATCGAAGCTAATGCGCACTCATACTAAAACATGTCGCTCTTCCAGATGGATATAAATATTTGGTTGCAATAGGCAACACAGAACGTCGACAACTTTCAGTGCCTTTGCCTTCATAGCAAACAAAGGGAGTACATCCGCGTTAAAAGTTCGACACGATTAGTTTTCAGGAGTACCTCTAAAATCAGTTCACAAAAACTGATCCATACGAACAGATGAGCAGTGCTTCCGTATCGAGCAAATTACCTGCGTAAACAAATCCATTAGGAATCGTGACAAGGCAGATTTGAAATTCAAATTTGAATACAACTGGCATTCATTTGTTTATGCGGAACTTTTTCAAAAAACAACTTCCGACTCAAAGGTGAATGTAATTATGTTTTCGCATAATTAATTGTATTCACCTAAAGCGAAAGTTGACTTTTCCCACATCGTTACATTTGGTTCTCAACTATCTACAAGTGTCTCAGATGAGGAAAGCTTCAAAAAAAAAAAACAGTTACAAAGCGGTGCTTCGAGAGAAGCGTTTTTTTTTTCGTTTATATATAGTTAGCTTTTATCAAAAACAGAATATATTCGGAGTATAACAAATAATCAGAGATGCTAAGCTTTTTTAAATCTTTCATATTCAGTGTTTCATCAGACGTTCTTCATTGGCCTTTAAAAAGCAAAAAGTGAAAATGAGGCTTGTGAACATCGTAAAATATTAGAACACGAATTAGTGTGCCTTTTTTGTTCGTCTTTGTTTTAGTAATTTTGAGCCTTAAGCAACATGAGGTGCATTTTATTCGAGCAACATCTAATTGAGCGATTAGACTAAATGGGCAGATTTCCTCTGCCGCTGCTTACATGTGCAGACCGCCAGCAATCTGGAGGACCATCATAAGGCTCACGAACAGCTTGGATGGTCAAAAGACGATTCAGATGGTTAAAGTTTCTACTTTTCACAAATGTAGGAAACATCTGAGAACTGGCATACAAAACTTGCGCAAGCTTTTTTATGAAATCAATTCAAACGGGAATGTAGGCGAAATACTAAGCATGTACATTGCTTTCTCCAATTAGCTCGTAATATGAAGCTTACAAAGGTAAATGTGACGAAACATTTTATGCATGCAATACCGTTGTACGGCAACCCTGATATTCTTATGCACCGGCCTCCTAATGAAATTGCAAAAGGCAAACAAAAACGGGGACATAAAAACTGCGCCGGTAGCACGCGACAATTCATCCGTTCAAATGGCATGAAAAAATTACGCAATGAAAGATTGTGATTCGTTCATGAAGGTGTGATACCGAATTGATGCTTCATTCTCGTGCTGCTACTCGACACGCCTCTCATCGCCACCTTCTCAGCACGCTTTGTCCTGCGTAAATGACCGGATCACTTGCACTTCACAATCGTGCAACCATTTCCTATACGTGCTGAATTGATGAAGCACGCAATAACATAATGCGTCTCAAATTTTGATAGCCAATTAAATTCGGATGAATTGGATCGAACGAGCACTTCTAAGTGAAAATTTATTGCTGTGGCTGAAATTACAATGTTGATTGTGCAGGTGGCACTTTTTTCATTTTTTTTTTAAAGTACGGATTGCGTTAAGTTGATCTTTTTTTGGTTTTCTGTCGCCATTGCTGTACATCGCAACAAACAGCAGCCATAAGAGAAAATTCGCGTGAAAATTGTAATAATAGATGGGAAATGAGTTTTAGCTCTCCTACAATCATCCTTACCGTTGTCTGAGAATGCTTAGAAAATCAAAAGGTACTGTAGCAAATATACATTTTTTTTTCATACCGCTAAAAAAGAGGTCGTTTAAGAGGAATTTTTCCACATGCCATTCTCAGATACAAAGAACAGCTTATGTCTAACTATCAGATGAATGATATATGAGGATGTTTTGCAAGATAATGATTTTGCAAACTGCAGACAGCTTCCAACATAATAAGGGAGTTTTGAGTGAATTTTGCACAAATTTGCACAAAGTTTGCCCAGAAATTTGGTAGAATGAGCATTTTTTAGTGAAAAGTTCGATCGCAATCTGAATTGGGATAAAAACCTTTCTCGGCAATGTTGCAGAATTGATTTTAAAAAATAGCAATTTTTGCAGTGGAGTAACAAATTTTTGTCATTTTTGGCCACAAAAATGCGACATTTTTGGCCACAAAAAAAATATGGCAAATATAACAAATTTTTTTGTCATAAAATGAGTAGCATAAAATTCAGGTATTATCTCTTCTCATGCGTTGACGCAAACAATTATACTTGCACGCTTACTCTTATACAAATATCTTTGCATAGCTATACATTTACACAACTCCCTTGCGTCCTCGGAACTCGTTATCAAGGCAGTTTTCAAAGAGTTATTCGAAGGGGAAGTAATTTTATATAATTTATGAGTTGCACTAAAAGTCCTTCCATAAATAGGACAATTCTTGCCTCTCACTTCAAATAAAAACAAATTTGTTTGATGGTCATTTCTTTGAATATTCGTCTATTTGTTGATATGATTTCGATTTGATCAGTTTTGCTTTTCAGCAATAAATTACTTTCTCATTGCGATATTCCTTCGCGCTTTTGCAATGGCTGCTTTAAACGATGAGCTAACTTGTTTGTTTTTAAAACATATTTGCAATAATCGTTCAATCAACGCCACTTTTCAGTAAACATATATGGATATACGATTGACGAGTAAATGTTATCGTAAAACCAAACTGTGAATTCATTACGATTTCCAAAAATTCACTATTCAAAAATCATATACAATCCCAAAATCACCAAACAAATATTTCAAAATAACCTCAAATTTGGCTCATGTTTTCAAAATCTTAATTCGCAACAGATGAATTTGGCAATCAATTTTCGAATGAATCGAAGAAATCAGATAACTTTGTAACTGTATTAAATAAATCGAATTATACAAAATAATATATTACTGGTAGATTACGCATAAAGATCTAATGAAATTAGTTCAATTTAAATTTTCTTAAGATTTTCATAAGATAAGTTTTTGTTAATTTTAATTTTCGATCATTAAGCAATTTATTATAGAGTTAGGGATGTCGCTCAGTGCATTAGTACAATACGAACTATCTGATTTGCTTCTAATTCAGTTTACTTAAGTGAGAATAATGAGAATTGTTGTTGATTTTTTTTCCATTGTATTGTATTCACATTTTTGGAATTGCTCCCCTTTCCGAATAATCACTAATGAGTATTCTATTATTCACTAATACGTTGATTTCACTAGTGTTCAATCGGTAATAAACGAAAAAAAAAACAACTCACAATTTCCATCATAACAAAGAAAATTCTTTATCAAATTGCTGTCAATAACTTTCATTAGATGAATAGAAACCGAAAATACATTTAAAAATTTGATCAAACTAACAAAGGGAATGCAATTAGCGTGAAAGATGCCTAAAGAAGAATAATATATTGAATGAAAATTGAGATCGATTTAAAAATCGGAAAGTTGAAATGGATTAAATGAAAAGCGACTATCGAAGAGCATCTAGATGACATAAGTGTCAGGCAAAACTTTGAGGCGACTTTGCTCTTTTGATTGAACACATTGTGAAGCAGTTTCTTGTGAAGACAAAACTTCTTTTAGGAACACATAAATCTAGAGGATTTTCGAATGTCGGCATTATTTCACAACGAAATTTTACGAGGGATGGACGCGATCGCTCAGCACAGTTCGATCATGAATATTTTATTAAATGAAATTTATTTGGCCGAAGCGAGCATTCATCGAAAAGGCGAAAAGACGGTATAAGCCGGAAGGAAAAAGATTGATTAGCGATCATCAAAACGATCCAAGGAAAGAGGCCTATCTGTGTTATACTGAATCGAATCGACTGCTTCCGATCGATATGGAATGACTATCTTTAAAGCTACACCTCTGGTGTCAACGATTTTTTCTATGTGACTACTGTGCACTTTTTATCGAAATTTTGATACGAACACAGCGCATCTAAAAATATTAATGCACCTTACGTATTGCATCGCTGGTTTTGTGGAAATCGGACCGTACTGCAGTGTACTGTACTAGAGAAGAGTACAGTGCACTTGCCTATACCAGGATGTACCTTCACATTTTACGTACTTCAGCTCATAGCTCAAATTTACAAAACAACCAAGGATACCGCAAAAAGTTGGTTCTTGCATATCGCTAAGAAATACAGTGCGATATTTTGCTCACGCAAAGCAATGAGACATCAGCAAAAACAAGTGGAGGCGAACAAGGCAGCAGTTAGCGCAAATACGCTTCACCAAATCAAAAAGCTTCATGAAATACCTACAAATAATGAAGCATGCATAGCAATGTATGCAAAACTTATAGAGTCAAACTTTTTAAGTTCTTCATTCCCTCTTCGACTCTTCTTAATAAAGGTCCAATTCCGATTACGATCCCAACAAAGTTCGAAAATGCGACCTGTCCATTGACTCCCAGTCCGGTTCTCTGTGCCAGAGTATGCAATTGCGCTTCGCAGTTGATCAAAAATTGTCAGGAACGTCATTTTTACTAAAGTCTTTGTAGTGCACATTTCAAGAGGATGCTGTTTGAGCTTGTGTCCTTCCTCCGCTTGTTTCCATCTTGTTTCATTTCGTCGAGGCACTCACTCTTACAAGCCATCTTTCGCTGAACTTTTCATTAATCCTTTAGATCTTGCGTCATAAGAAATTCTCTGTTAACCGCATAAATGAGCCATAAATAACTAGATTGTTTAAAAAAAAGAGTAAAAAAAAGCAGCAGATCTGCTAATAAGACCAAGTTGACATTTGTTGAATAGATCTGGAATTAATTTTGAATATTTCCCTATATTTATCCGTGTCAATTGGCTGATGAGACGACAAGTTCATTTGCCCTATTTCCATACAAAAGTGCATTTATTCGTTGCAGTTGAGATTTTTTCCTCCCACTAATGAACATTTTTAAGTTTGCACCAAAAACTTCACTGAAGCGACCATCATTCACATACTTAGAATCTTTTACTACGCAGTGCCCCGTAAAGCAATAACAGTTGGTTGCGCGTTCTACTTTGGTGACAAAAATATACGTTTACTAGCATTTTCTTACTTAAGTTTTCTAAGGTGGGCTGATGGTAAATGGTGAGTGTAAGCATTGTGATGGCAGGCGAAACTCAGTAAACAAATATCACTACTTCGCATGTAAAAATCGGATTTTCGCAACAGTATGCAAAAACTGAAAGAGTGAATGAAACGAGTAGATATATATTTGTGGAGTGAATGAAACATTTAAAGTATTTTAAAGAAATATATTCAAAATTTCGTCACGATATAAACTTCTGCAAACTGGCAATTAGACCAGACGCTTCTATAAAATGTTTTGCAAATGAAGAAAATTCGCGCAGTTACTCACCCGATCGCCTATTCATATTTCATTAATTGAGAGTTTTTTGTAATCGATAGATCAGAGAAATTGAGGGACAAAGAAAGAACTCAGATAGAAGCATTTGAGAAGAAGCCGGAAGCCAGTAAAACAAACCGTTTTAATACAATGAATGCAAGCAGGCACGCACATAAGAACCCTTTCAGTACGGGTAACACTTTTCACTTATTATGCCACAAACGATAGCTAGCAAAAGCAGTCATGCTATCAAGATTCGTTTTCGTAAGTTGGTATATCAAAATACTCGTTTTCTGCGGTTCGATCGTTGAAAATTGCAGCACGACAGGTGGAGTAGTACAGGCAAAATTTTAGTGCAGATATGAGCATTTGATGTCATCTGATGTTAATGAATAGCAGGAGACCGTCTAGAGGGTGAATTAATACTTCCGTTTATAGTAGCTTCATTTCTTGCGAACGGAAACAGGTACGGCGTCGGCACGGTTTGCTTAATATCTATCATGATTCTAGGAATGAGCAGATTCTAGAAGCGGAGCGGGACGGATAGGTTGGATGATGACGCTATAAAGGAATTAGCAAGGGAGACGAGAAATAAGAATATAATTTTGTCTATGCCATTCTGTAGATGATTTTTTGCCTGTCATGAAGTATGCGAACTTCGCTAGATATAATGAATTTCGTCATGTACAATGTTCCGAGTCTATTCTGTTGCATATTTGAAATGTTATATACGATGGCTACAAATTTATAACTGCATCAATATATGACTGTAAAATTTCACTCCATTTACTTTTGCGAATTAGCTTCACCAAAGCGCATTATGTCTTTATTATGTCTTCGCCAAATCGAAAATAAGCCTTCATCTATGTCTTTATCTGTTTTCACTCTTTATCTGTTTGCTTGTCATTCTATCTACTTGTTTAATTCTTTTGTAGCCTCATATCGTGAACCTCTGAAACTAAAGTAATAACAGTGTAAAACCTTCACTTCTGGCAAGTGTTGGATGAAGCATTCGATGAAGACATTCCAGGTTCCATAGATGGTACAGTTCGAATCTTGTGCGCTATGGAAGTAATAAACTGTACATAGAGGATGAAAAAATTAACGGATTGTTGCTGTATAGCCGGAAGGTAGTTATAGTCAGAGAAGGCTATGATCGACTGTCTGTACTATTGGGTGGAGGAGATGATACTGAGAGATGATCAAATTAATTACGTGGATAAAGTCAACAAGGATTAGCTGATTCGGTGTGACTCCCAAAGGATTCGTTGCATTATTTAGTCTAAAAAGGTTACAAAATTGTAGCTGCTGTTTCCATTTTAGGGTTTCGTTTACAGGATTGGAGTTGCCATTTCAATTCAAAAGTTTGCAACGTTATGGGATTGTTGAAGAAAAGTGATTTAAAAAGCGCTAACTTCATAAGTTGAAGCAGTGCTAAAATTTATTCAAATATATGAAGCTGGATAGCGTCACAAAAAAAAACGCTTGAAGTAAGTAATTCGGAGAAAGTTTTAGACGAGCGATGAGATAGTCAAGAAATGAAATGTCAACCGTAACGCTATTCATTCTTTTCTTTGTTCACTTATTGGCTTTCCGATTATCCGATTCAGACGTACGAATTAAAAAAAAATTTGGAACTGTGCGGTCTATTACAAAGCTTTTCAGAACAAAATTATGACAGGAGTTTTAAAAAAAAGAATAATGAAGCGGAGCGTGCTCCCCGAATTTCATTTCTCTTTCAAAAATTTCGTTTTTATATGTAATGCACTGCAAAATACTCTGCGTACAATGATATAAACGATGTTGTCAGCAATTTTGTTCACATGAATACTTACTTCAATGTGCTTTTGCCTGAATGAAGGTATGTATGTATGTTGGTGCGTTCCCTTGATGCTCACTTTGGCATTCTGCCATGGTTTAGCGCAAAACAAAATGCCTCATTAATTCCTGGTACAATGAGAGAGCATTGGCATGGAAAAAAATTACAAACTGGCACAATGAGCAAGCCCACAGATAAAGATAAGCTGTATTCTGGGTCAACGAAATGGGTTATGGCTTTGAACTTCTTAATAAACCTTTTCATTCGACGATATCTGTTGGTCTCTCGCCCACTAGTTTATTTTAAGTTCGTAGACAATAACTACAAGATTTTCCAAAGTTTTTGGCTCGACATTAGGTTTCCTAGTCCAGAAACTTTTCGGCCAATTCAGTAATCTGTGCTCAGAAATACGGTAGTAGATAAATATATTTAGAATGTTGAGAAAAACAAGTAGAGCGTTGCCCAATTCCGGATATGACCATACGAAACTTTTACTTTGATCGATAACACAAGACAACTAAACGATTAAAGATATAAAAATAGGATATGAAGTTTTGATACAGTGCAAACGATCAGTGCTCATGACAGAGGCTGCTACAATCTCATGCAATTTCGTCTCTCGATTTATACGACAAATCATCTAGCAAATCTCCCATACGGCTTGCTTTGCCAGCCAAAGCATATCATGGTCAGGTCATATTTGCAAGTATTTATATATTAGCTCTACTCCTGAGGTCAAAATATGGGCGCATAAAACGGAAAACATTGAAAATTATATTGTGTAATAAGAAGAGTTAGTTCGAAATGCGAATTCCTTAAAAGATAATTGGTAGTTTTAGGGGGACGAACCTGAAAAGTTAATGAAAATACGCGGTAACGGTTCAATTCCGGATAATAAATCGTTTCAGAACAACACAACTTCGAAGCGCAGCAAAAACAATTGTTTGATTTTTTGTTATGTGCTTGGCCACTTGCGCATTGCTTGTTTGGTGAACGTTTGGCAAAAATCGCGATGAAATGACTCATAAAACCGCCAGCCATCGTGAACAGTTGTCTTCTTGTTTGTTTCTTATTGTTCACTATTTCCCATTCTTTCTGTGCAAATGATGCTCCATTTGGAGTTATTATTTCCCTAGTCTTTTTGCTTAATTAATCGTGAAGTAAAAGCTCTATTATTTTCATCAGTAAGTAGTATCTCGGATGGGAAGGAAAGCCTTCACAGTAGACATCCTCGCAAAAGGCCATTCTCTATTAAGTAACTACAACAATGTTGCATTTTTAAGCTCTTTCATTTAATTTAAGGGAACTGTTACTGCGAATGTGGTTTAGTTTTATCATCAATTAAGGTGTCTCATATCCTACTATGCAGTCATTTTGTTCTCACTCTGCTTTCTTTCATGGTGAGTATACTTCACAAACATTTTTTGGTTGCGATTTTTCGTACTCCACTTGGCATTCTACTTGTGCGTATAGATCACGTCTTCTAGGCAATGGTTTTACGAGAAAAATCTCCAAAACTATTACCTCACGATGTGACTCGTCACAATTACATATCAGTAATCAAGGAGTATAAGAAGCAAAGAAGTTACTTTCTTAAGCATACTTGCTTCGAGTTTTCAACTTTCTTAAGCACCCTTGTTTCGAGTTTTCAACTTCCTTAAGCAGCTTTGTTTCGAGTTTTCAACTTTCTTAAGCAGCCTTGTCCCGAGTTTTCACCATAACAATCCTCCTAAGAACTCGATTTAATAGTTTTATTCAAAAAGATCCAACAAACCAGGAGGAGACATGAGGAACACTCTTAATTGTTGTAGTGACTCATTTCAGATTGCTTTTGATTTAATTTTCTAGCATTTCGCACGTAAAAAAATTCGTACAAATTCTACGAATTTTGGTCGCTTTTAGTATTTTTCTTCTGTTAAACTGTGAGGTTTTTCATTAGAATGCTAGACACATCTCACTTTTCAGAGTTCCACACAACAAGCTATGAGGTGATTATGATAATAATTGAAGTCACAAAACATAAGAAAAAATGAATAGGGATAGGAAATGTCTTGATCGACGCAGCAGATATCATGCCGGCAGAAACGCTTCATGGGCTTTGGCAAAATTTCCATTTGCAAGACATTTTTTGGCAGCGTTGTATCTGCGCATATTTGTGTATATTTGTCTGACTGTTCGATGATTGCGAATCGAGAAAACTAAGCGTTCTGGTACACATTCCTATTTGCTGTTGCAATTTCCTACTTGTTTCTATGTATTGCAAATTTGTAGCATCTCTAAACAATGTGGCTCAATTAGTGCCACTAATTCAATGCTCAGCAAAAAAAAAACAAATAAAACCATTTTCGTATAGATTAATAAGTGCAAAAACAATTAAAGACTGACACTCTTTAGGCCGATTAAAAGGTTTATGGAAAACACTGCTAACGAAAAAGGATATTATGTACATTGCTTGACTATAGCGAAAGAGTACACACCAAAGTTTAATCGCAAAAGTAAGGGACACCAATTTGATTTGAGAGAATTTGTTCAGTAATCTTTAATACGATTGAAAAAGTTATAGAGCAAAATATTGTTGCTTTATAGCATGCGTCGATTTATTCCCTTTTTTCTTAACTGCACTGGAAAAAATGCTCGAAATTTTACGCAGTTTTCGAAGTCAAAAATTCACTTGAAATGACTTTACTACCGTTTGTAATTGGCTTTACTATCTATATGCGCTAATTTGATGTCATAGAGCGCTAGCAGCTATGATATCATCTAATCATTAATAATCATAATCATTATTGAACCATAGTGAATATGGCAGGCATCATTTGATCATAAACATGAAGCCGTAGAAGTCAAATGATTCGATTAAGTAACGTCAATATCCAATGCGGAAAAGCTTCTGCCATGTAAATAAGCTCAAGATTTTCATATCTTTAAATTATGTCGTTTATTTAGCATCAGCTCACAAACAAATACACCGGATTTTCGTTTCTAATTACTTGGGCACAACAGTATATCGTGAGTACGATAGACAGCAAACTTCATTACGAATCGACCAGCACCATCTGCATTTCACAGAATGCAATACACTGGCGGAAATGTTTTTCGTAAAAAAAGAGCTGACCTCAGATACAGCAATAATTTCGAAAAATGTGAATGATATATGGTTCATATTGGTATTTCCTTTTTTTTTTTCGGAGCATAATCATTTAATATTTAAGTGATATTTGACTTATGTAAAACGATTAGCATAGATAAAAAATTGTTTTTTTTTCAGATATATTGTTTCGGAAAAGTACACTCAGTTAATTAGCTCTTCTAAAAGAGATACCAAAACAAAAACAAAATGACAAACATGGAACATGAATGCGGACACGATGATCCGATTATGAATCTTTCGAACAAATCAAATTGCTCAAATTTTGAATTTGAGGGCAGATGGGTTCATTTAAAGAAGAAAAGATTAAAGATGATAAGACTTTCTTTAGTCACCGTTTTGTTTGAAAAATATCAGTACAGATTTATTAAACCTATAATACTAAAGCTTATGCTTACAAGAGGCACCGTTATTGTATGATGTGCAAAAGGAGACCTTTCTTTTTTCATTTTGCCCATCTCATTTTTGAACAGCATTACCGCGAATAGTCATCAAAAAATGACTGGGCAGTTTATCTGTCTTCTATAGCTACCGCCTAAGGAAAAAAACGCTTTGGCAAGAAAACTTAAAACTATGGCGCTTAAGAAACACCTAAAAGTTTCTTATTTTCACTGTCTACATTCATCAGAAGCGATAAATGTGTGCGGCTGCCATCGTGAACACTAGTACACTACTAGTAGTGACTTCAAAACAAACCGATCTTCTCTTGAATGACAGTAAAACGAATTAAAAAAGGACAAAGGATAAACGATAAAAGAATAACAAGGATAAAGAAGGATTACACTCCATGGGCAACATGCCTAGTCTATAACTCCACGTACGGCTTTACTGCAGTTCGCATTAAAGGCGTAGCGATACATACAGAATTTATGTGCGTCTAAGTGTTTATTGTCCATGTTTGTAAGTAAATCTATATGTACACCAATGGATAGTTTATATTTTCACCTATGACCGTATCTGTGCCTGTCAAAATATGACCGTATCTGCGCCTGTCAAAATATGACCGTATCTGCACCTGTCAAAATACGACCGTTTCTGCGCCTGTCAAAATATGACCGTATCTGCGCCTGTCAAAATATGACCGTATCTGCGCCTGTAAGATTCATACCAATTCCGCCAGAACGTGCGGACAGAATAAAGCAGAATATTTTCGGATCGCTATTGAAACGTTCCATCATCGCCTACAGAAAATTATGTTCATCTTATTATAATCCGTGTAAACTGTGCATTAGCAATATTTGTTAACTTCATCAGCGTCACCCAAACTCGGACGCAAATGGATTTTACGATATGATTGTTTTAAGAGATCATGCCAAAGATTTGTATCACGTTCTCGATGCGCGCTAGTTTTCATATTCGCATCTTATAAATTCTAAAAATTTTGCGATAGGCGCTGTCAGAGAATCCTTATTTGCGCCATGGCGTTACTTGTAGCCGACGCGGAACGAGAACGATAATTACAGTATCTCATGATCGTTGCTCATTGTCGAACATCCACGCTTACGTACTAGGACAACGAAGCACGTCAGTGACCAATCTCTGCAGTCACAACTAGTCTATTCGGTCATCACTGATGATATCTTTCGACATGATAAACGATTTCATTTCTATTGTGTTAAGCACATCTTCAAACTAAAGGTCGAGCGCATTGTTTTCATTTATAGTGCTATCAAATGCTTGGCATCCTGAAGTGAGCTGCTAGATTATTTAGCAACTTCTAACTAGTCTTCATCTGACTGATGGATTACGTTCTATACTACTGCTGGTCAAGAAGTGACCGTAGTATACGAACGTGTACTTAGCTGTTCATATAAATCACATTCCCCGCATACGATTCATCATAAGTGCACGCAGTTTGCGAAGTGCAAATCCATGAAAGTGTAAGCCACATGCAAGAAATAATCTAAACGTCGGCTGTTCCATCTATAAGAGATGTGTAATAACACTTACCGTATGGACATGTGCCAAAAAACGAACAAAAATTAATGTACAATTCATTGATGGCGCGCAAACAGTATCAATATCGCTTACGCCAAGATGTAAGCTTATGAACTTGAAACGAAACAAAAGAAAAGAAAAGATACGAGATCATTGATGTCTTCTAAGAGTACACAAAAACAACAGTTACATTTTGTTGGGAAGAGGCATTTCAAGTCATCGCAGAAAAATGCGCAAACAGTGTGTTAGACGAATTCAACAAAGAAACATTTTGCGCTGCAAGAGTTGCAAGCTACTTACTCATTTGTTGCATAACATAGTGCTCTCATAAAAAACAATTTCCATCGCTTGCAGCAATTTTTTCTTTTTTTTTTTAAAGTAGACATATATATTTATCAGCAGCCGGTTTTTGCGAAATCCGCATGACACATCGTGTGATGGCGCATCGAAATCGCATGCTTAGCTGCAGTATTGTGATGCAGCTTTTCGTATTTGTGCGGTTGCTGGCCGACTAATATCTCTCATTTTGCAAGCATGAGAAAGGAAAAGGTGGCAAAGTTTATATAAGTCAGACCAATCAAGAGAATGGCAAAATTTCATTGAAACCATACCTAGTAGTAATTCCGATCCCATCAGCCTAAAGAAGCCAAGCTCGCTAAAATCTGAGATTCTGGAAACGCATGTAAAATTTTTGCTCAAAAATGCGAAAAAAACGGCTATTTCTTGTGTTTTGGAAGGGGAAATGCAGAAAACAATAATACAAAAGTTTAAGGTTTTGAAGGTTTGTGGAAAACATCAAAACTAGAGATGCTTCAGCCATATGTGATTAGAGTAAATCAATTTTCACATTCTTCTGTCGGCAAGAAGTTATACAATCATTCGAAAATATTGCGTAAGGAATTTTAAGCGCAATTATCGCTTGAACGGAAGCGCCGTCGGATTATAGCGAGAAAGAGGTCTTTTGAATAAATGCAATTTTTGAACAAATGATCACATCGAACGAATCGGATCTCATCCTTCCTCGAATAGTTCTCAGCAACGAATAACTTAAAAAGCACGTTGGCCATTGTTCGTTCTCAAAGTGCACGAAATCCTTACCGAAACAGGAATAGCTATTATGAACAAAATGTTTCCTATCGGTAAAGAGGGAAAAATAGAAGCCCCATTGAACAAAACCCCTTCGCTGATGCATAGAAGCATCTTCTTCGAGTATCGATATTTCGGGAAAATATGATAGTTGAAGATATTTCGTGAAATACGGTAGATGTGCTCTATTAACTCCAAAAAGGTTACAAGGCTCGGCAAGCTAAAAATTTGTATTACGAATAATCAAAGCAGTCATGCGTATCGTCGAAAGATCAGAGTTTTATTCAAAGTACAAAGTGGACATAAATGAATACATGAGTGGGTGGTGGTCATGAACGCGAAAAGGTCATCGATGCGTTGACAGCAAGCCAGCGGTAAGATAACGATAAGATATATCCAAACGAATCAAGTTGCAAATTGCATCAAAATGAATCAAATCGAATCTTTTATTTGGCTGGCACGCAAAAGCTATCTTGATGGCAATCGGACGATAAGTGTTCGCATCATGAGAAGTGCATCTCTGGATCGTTAGAATTGTTTACTTCTATGAACAGCGTTTCATAACTTGGTATACGAAAAAAAACGCTACTCAGGTAAGAACCAACAATGTGCCCGAAGAAAGACACCACTGTGTACTGTACAATTCACAAGCCAATAAGTTATTCAAACTGTCCCACAGATACGGATTTAGAACCTGGTTTGGTCAACGGTTGCCCTTGTCAGCATAGTTTATGGGCTTCCATCAAGGTGATCGTTACATATCTTTCGTCGATCACTCTGAAGTCGCTCAATCTGGGCGCTGAAATATCTTCACAACTCTTAAGGGCCTTTCGTTCGTTATTGTGTTCAAATTTTTCTGAGACTGTGAATGCCAGTGATGATGAGTCACGATCCCAACTAACAATGAGTAGTTTGTTCGTCAATGCGTTTGCAAGATGCAAACACTTTTGCTCGCCACTAGTAATAGTGCAGTGCCATGCCTTCGGTTACATACCATATTTATTCACGGCATTCCAAAATTGAAAAGTTTCATGGGTTTTGTTCACAGCAGTAAGAAGAAGGAAGCAATGCTTTCGAATAGCGCAACGCGCGTTAAGTCGGTTCGCGGTTGGCAAGAGTTTCGTTGTCCTCGTTTACTTTTCCGTTTCAGCCCTCGGTCGCAACGCCATATCTCCTGTATACAAAAGTATGCTCTAAAAAAACCTCTATACAAAAGTGTGCCTCACATGTGATCAACTGACTAACGCGCTAATAAAAAGACCATTTGGCATACCATATCCCTTATGTGCATAATATTGCGCTGATTTGCCAAACTGATGACGTGTGCTGCTCTAATAATACAGAATTACTTTAATTAACTTTAAAACTAATTAACTACGTCACTGCTGAAAGTACAGCCTGTTCGTTTCTTTTCTTTTCTTTAAGCAACTTTGCCGTTGGTTGATTGCATTACTGTTGCATGTTGCAGTCATCTGTCGAGTGCAAATACAAAACCAAATAAAAATAGGAATAGCCGAGAGAAGCGAACAAAGAATTCACAGCTGGAGCTGAAGATGTACACAAATACCCCATTTACTGCTACATATGGCAATCACGTTCAAAGCGGGAGCTGAAGATGGAGACAGCTGGAGCTGAATATGTCAAATCCCATTTACTGCTACACATGGCAGTCACGTTCAAAGCTGGAGCCGAAGATGTAGACAAAACCCCATTCACAGCTACATATGGAATTCACGTTCCACAGCTACATATCGCATTCACGTTCAAAGGACCGACCGACGATCCGCCCTTGTGATACACACCGTATATAAACATTTGATGTTGAGCATGCGGGGTTCTCAGTTTTTAGGATTCAGTCTCAAGCAAAGCTTGACTTCGGCTCGCTCTTCCTTAACCTTAACCATTTATTCCGTCTTTGTTAAGGTACGAATAAAAATCGGATCGCGTCTCCGTGTCTCGACAAATACCAACATGACTGCTCCCTCGCGAAAATATATCTCCATCTCACCCATCCCGCTCGCTCGACTAATCATCCCCATTACGGAGATATCTCTACACTGCACGTGCAAAACAAAACGGTGCTTTTCGTTCTTTTTTAGTTTATTAAGCGTAAATAAATAACTCAGGAAAATTGCACGTCGGTGACATGGTATCTTTCGAAGCATACTAGATGGAGCGCGCAAAAATAACGCATAAAGAACAAACGGTAAAATAAACTGAACAGAAGATCACCGTTTGGTGTAAAAAAACTTGCAATTGCATGGATTTGCTCAACAATAGCGAACGTGCCAGTTTTGCTGAATTCAGCTGCTACCAACTCACGCACTGGTTTAGTTCTGAATCGATCTCAATTTTCTTTTGTAACGACATTTGCAAAAAATAAAATTAATGCTGAAACAACTTAAGATGACGATATATGTGGCTGTCGGCCAAAAAATATTGAATGGTGGATGGCGGAATGTTTAGTCTGTTCTTTACTTGCAGTAAGTAGTTTCCACAATCAATTGAAGAAGCATCTGAAGGAAAAAAAAACAACAGAAAACGAGCGCTCAGTGATAGGAAGGTATTTGCTTTGCCAGTTTCATTCTTTATAAGCTATTATCAAATGTTGAAATATTCAAGGCATTTGAATTTTCACCCGGCGGCTGTGATCTTCTCTTTTCCGCAGACCTGAGCGGTTTCAAATTGCATGCGGTATTTTAGCAGTTTTCAATGTCTGCAATGCCTCAAAGTCGATGACTGTGGTGTTAATACTAGTATCAAACATAAGTCAAACTCCATTACCGCAGCCTCAGTGACCTACGAGCTGAAATTATCGCATGGACGTACGCATGAACGTTTGGTGCATGCGAGATATATGTGCGGACTTGACCACACCTCAATGCCGTCTGCAAACACATGAAAAGTGTCAAGTAGATGGATCAAGTGAGTAAGCAACAGCCAGGCTGCTTGTGCGAGATGCACAGTGACAGTTCCTTCCAAAATTTTGGCCTCTTTCATGAAGTGATAACGAACAGTAAAAAATGTATTCACATGTCAACTGATTAACTGACTTGTTCCCTCGTACGAACTTTCTACTTAAGAATCGTTTTTATGTAATTCAGCAAAAAATCGCATTTTCAAGGGCACTATGACGATGTTTAACTTTGTGCGTTTCTTGTCTGTCTGTCCGTAAGTCCGACAGTTTCAACTCGAGAAGCGCCTGAGGCAGGAAATTTGGCAAGTATAACCTAGTCACTAGGATCATTCCATGTTGCCTAACTCAGCGTAGTAGGGACGCTAAACGCACCTATATGTGTCACAAATTTTTTTGGTCATTCTCGCAACCGCCCGCGTTGTATTTTTCAGCGATCAGTTCGCAGAAATGCGAATGACTATTTGGAGAAATTTGTGAATGGTCAGCTCAGTTAGATGTGAAATACCAGTTTGTAGACATTCATGAAACTCAACTGGTCCTATCAGCGAAGTTGCAAAAGCGCATACCATGTAAGCTACCTGACAAGCATTCCTACTTGTTGCGCGATTCGACTGATGGAAAATGTAATCTAACCGACTGCAAAATGCATAATAAATTTTGTGGGGAATCTTAAGTACTTGCAGCTTATTTGAAAGTTGAAAAACGCTTTGGCAAAATTTATTGCACCCAAAACGCATTATCGCCACGTTTTGCTTGCGCTCAGTGAGCAAAAATAGGTATGAATGCCTGCCAGGCGACTGGCAAGACAAGCGCTCCAGCGGTTCACCTATCAAACCATTTGATTTCATAAATTCAATGTGAAGATTTAAAGTTTATCTGGCCGTGTAGTTGAAAAAAAAAACTCTTATCAAAGATTCGTTTTCCTGCATTCGACCGGTCAAGCGCGCTGCTAAGCTGCTCATAAGATACAAGCAAAATTTTTATCCCATTCATGTGGATCTGATTGGCGCAGAAATGCTAATTGGAGATTAAGTGGCGATAGAAAGCGACCGCATCGTGTAGATGTATACCAAATTTCATGACTAGCTTAAGCGGTTCCCCAGTTTTCATTATGGGACGAGTATGCAGACATACACATACGTTACCAGTTCTTTTCAATTATCAGTTTTGCCAAAACGCATAAAAACAATCAATTCTCGATCCACAAGCTAAATCCGCTGCTTTACAGCTGATATGACTCTTTGATCGTTTTGAACTCGTCTCATTTTAACTATTCAAGGGAAGGAAGAGAGAAAGAGGGAGAAATAGACAGAGAAGAAGAGGAAGAGAATGAGGGAGTTATAGCCCTGTTGACATGAGGGCTTTCTATCACATAAACTTCATGCAAATATTAGTTTGCCATTTGAAGATGAAATAAGCATAACAGCAGGGACTTCCAATCTGTCAGCCAGTGAAAGTGGTGATTTTTACGACCAAAAATGAGATCTACGAAAATGCGTTTAAACGATGTCCGCAGAAGAGTGTGTATTTTTTAAAGAAAATTTTATGAAACGATGAAAACACGATGAAATTCTAGCTTTTTTCTTCAAGAAAATTTTGACACCTCAGCATTTGCACATGTCAACCCTAATCATTTTTACATATTATACGAGATTTATCTCAGTAGTTGTTTGTACACGTCAGCACGCATCACATCGCACCCACTGAGAACAAAAAGCAAGCGAACAGAAATTGCTTTGCACAGCAATTGTGCACGTGCTTTGATCATACGCAATCTACGTATTTTTGTAGTGCTTGCTATTGATAATGAATGCTTAGCACCTTTGAAGTTTACTGTGATCGATTTAACTAATCGAATAGTTCAAACCAACCATTACCAGATATATGTTTAACGCAATTCGTCTATGAATGTTTTAAACAACGAGCTGTTGCAGAAACGGTCGTTTTTGCAAGTCAACGTAAATTGGCTGGCGAATTCGATGACGTGAGTGGACAGACGATGCCATCATACCGACGCGTTTTTTTCCTAGAACCTGCTTTTCGCTCTCACTTTTCCGTTTGTGATTATTGAGATATGATTTGCACTATTTATAACTGTTTTGCATTATCTATATATCCGCATCAGATTGCTATGCGCTGTTTCGTGTTTTTTTGTTTGGTACGTGGCGGGGACGATTCGTACCCACCGGGCCAGCTTACCCACTTCTACACAATCGTCTGCATTTGTCTCGTTGCTTGCCTCCTTGGTATGAAATATTCGCTGTCATATATCCGCCTCTCCGCCTCTTATTCACTCTCCTCGTTACGTAGTAAACTCATCGGTCCAACCGTAGACTGTTCACGCCACGAGCGTTTACCACTTCAAAGATGCAAAATGCAGCCGTTTATGTGAAGAATATATGAAAAATTTCCAGTTTAACGCAACAGCGAAATGCTGAAAATTTTGACGAAAACAAAGAAGAAATGAGCCTGAAATTTTTGTCGCCGTGATTCCTATTTTCCGTTGTATTAAAGTGCACGAATGATTTAATATTAAAGAATGGTAACATAATGTGTTAAGATATTGACTTTACTGCTGCTAACTTTACGTGTAGCAATTCAATCTCCCTTAGTAAGCAACATTGAAATCTGAAAACATAGTTTACAAAAGTTGAGAAAATAAGCCCAGAAACCAGAGTTAATCGACTGGGATTGATAAAAGCAACTAACCAATTTTTTAAGAAAAAAAGTATATCTGATGGTGGACAGTTTTCCTCTTTTCATTGGTGAGCAGCATTATTGTGCTGCTATTGTTCGCCACATCTCAAATTGACGATTTCCTCATCTTTCAAACCATCGTGCTTTCTTAGTGTAGAAGTTAATGCAAAAACACTCATACCATTGCGCATACCCTCTCGTTTCGCAAATTATTTATTTCATATAACGATAATAAATTTCATTGACGCTTTATAGAAGCTCTATACAGAATATTCACTACATAATTATGGCGCTATCTGCACGTTTTGTTGATTGTTGCCGACATCTAAAATAGAACGCATTCTTTTTGCGCATTACGATACAAATAGGAAATTCTTCACTTTTTTTCAACGAACATCTGGTGCAGCATTATATTTTTGATTAGACAATTCTTGTTCATGTACCGGCCATCCATCTATTGCAACGATGAATCTGAGAAAGAAATAAAGCATCGAGGAGAACAACTTGATTGTATTCCGAATATAGAGCGCAAACTGTGATCAGTTTACGTCATCAGTGCGCCACACATCATCATCTGCGTTGACACTATGTCATCGCTGATCTCAAAAGAGCGAACAGTTAAAAAAGGTAAATCATCTGATTTTTCCTACGGACGCAATCTATTCTAGTTTGCTGCTCTTCTCAGGAAACAATCAAATTTAAGACACGGTCTACGAAATAATCCGCAACGACCGGTTAGTCGAATTTCGTTTGACTAGAAGACACTACGCAAAAAAGCATCGCATTGCTGCAAGAGTGTATATCTGCATTCGAGGCGACTGAGTATAACGACAGCATACTCGAAGCAAAAGATGATGAGAAGAGCACAGAAAAGGACAATGTGAAATGGAAGTGATGGATTACAATCTAGGGCCACAATAATACGCGTTGCCGATTCTGCCTAACTTAATAGCGAAACTCGGAAGAGCTTCAAAGAAAGTTTTTTTGTCGTATTAAAGGAACGCAACAATATGATCTCTACGAATTTCTTTTCATCCGTTTTTCTTACCATTTTCTGTTAAGAATTTGCTTTCATCACCAAATCGAATACCAGAATTCCATCGTGCATAGGTGCTCGTTATCGTTGTTAGGCGTTAAGAAAGTTTCTAATACGAAATATTTTGAATTGCTGAACGCAATGCTAGCGATAATCATACGAGTGCTTCTTAATGCTGTGTTAAATGAATGCTTTTAGTGCTTTTAAGATGTTGCAAAACACCTTGAAAAATGGCATTGAAATATATGAGAAAAAAGAATAATGTCGCGACTACTCACGAAGTTTGATTGAGCTTATAGGAATTTGAATGACGAAAACATTGAGGTAAATATTGAAAATACAAAGGAGCGTTGCATGTGCATTGAGAAGTTCCGGTGATTAACGCGTGAGAAAAACTGGGAGCAAAAACGCGTCGGGAGAGCGGCTTCTACAAGGGAGAAGGCGCCGGAAACATGGCGCCTCTCTACTCATGAACGGACATCGTCATTCAAAATGGATTCATCATGAAAATTATGGAGTTCACGGGAAGGCAAGCCCACCACTAAGCCTATAAAAAGGGAGAGCAGGAGGCTAAGAAACAGTTGCCTTTTCGGGAGTTGCGAGGCTGTATGAAATGTTTGCTTTCGGCTTATTTTTATTATTAGATTCGTGTTAGACTGTCAAGGTATGTTACTTTAATGTTCTTTCTAGTAAGTCATTTACCCTTTTCTTGCTATGTGAAATACTTTAGATTCGCTTTCTCATTATGCAGCCGTCTCTTTCGAGCTTTCGTAGTGTTTATCGAGTGTGTCGCTTGTTACGTTCGAGCAAAATTTCTTTTGATTCCTATTTATATTTATATCAATGTGGTTATCTCGGAAAAGGAGTATGAAAGATGCAGAAATGAGTCTTACTGTCTAGGTTGTAGTGCTTGACCCAACTTTTACTTTTGTTTCACTTAGTGCAGACCAAATCACGAACGGCGGCTCCGGTTGTTTACTGCTTCAATCTTTTAGTGGCGCGGATTTTATATTTTTGGGAGACGTCGCCTCGGATTTTAAGCAACAGAATATCGTAACACTTCTATCAAATGAATGTGGTTATCTCGGAAAAGGAATAAGAAAGATGCAGAAATGAGTCTTACTATCTAGGCTGTAGTGCTCGATCGAACTTTTGCATTTGTTCCGCTTAGGGTAGGTCAAGTCACGAACTGTGGCTCTAATTGATTACTGCTTTAACCCTTTAGTAGCGCCGAATTCTATTTTATATCTTTGCGAGGCGCCGCCTCGGATTTCAAGCAGCAGAATATCGTAACGCTTCTATCAAATGAAAAGCTTTTCGGTTGATAGAATTTAACTTGTTGTGCTGTGCTAAGAAACATAAAAGAGTTTGCAAGTTTACGATCATAACATATTAATGCGCTATTCCACCTTGCTGAAGTGTTGTCTGTGTTTTGTACGTTCGCAATGCGATTGTTGCTGTGTTGTTCGTTGCGCCTTACGCACTAATAAAATGCAAGAGGTTTAATTACCCAGGTTTGAGATTGGGTAAGGACGAACGTTTGGAAGAAAGTGAGACGGAAGCAATTGCTCGAGTAAAGAGAAGCGGTGCAAGAAATCGTCGACTGAAGCGGAGCAGCGACGATTGAAGAAACGAACAAGCCAGTTAAATTTCACGACCATCAGTATATATTGGCTATCAGGTGGTAGGAGGGCCCCGCCAGTCAATTCAAATAAGTAATGTGCTGTTCCATTTTGATTCAACTCCACTTTTGCTAGTGAATTTCGTTGTATTATAAAAGAATGTTTCTGACGTCATGACTTTAGAATACGTTTAGTTCATCGCCTTATGTCGCTGAATGCATGCTCTTTAATAAAGCTTTTTGAAATATTAGAGAACAAGGTTTTTTATTTTGTGCAAGTGACCACTGCCCTCGCGTTTCATGGTGTATTCGTTCAAAAACTGCGCTTTTCACAGAACTAACGCTCAAAGTAATATCTAGATGGAACAACATCGTTGCATTTTGATTCCTAAAACGTAAAACCATACTGACTGTATGTCGCACCTAAAATAATCCCTGGATGCTTCAGTCGAACTTCCATGAAACGTTGCAATGCAGGCGTGCAGAAATTAGGCGGAAAGGACCGAAATTAGTTTTCTTCGCAACTAACTTTTATCTTTCAGCCGGCATGCTTTTGTTGAGCTACACGTGGGTAGTCGCATTGAATAAATAGTTTTTCAATATGAACAACTGAGAGCGTAGAAGATGTTCAAATTTGATGTAATTCAGCGAAAATTGGCCAGCATAATCGAACGTTCATCTCGTCGTTGATCCCAAACTTTTCTGTCTCCTTGCACTGCTGATGTCTTGATCGGAATTTAGTCAGCATAACCGAAATTCGATTGAAGCGAAGCAGTCAGAAAATTGCTTTCAGAAGTATGTTTGAGGTTCCTTATACTGTATTTTCGAAAATTGCTAAGTTTGTATGTGGTATAAAACCGCTACATCGCTTATATTGCAAGCTGTTAAGTTTGCACCATCTTCGTAAAAATTTGAACGCAAAATGATCTTCTACGCCTAGAATTTGGTCTAATCGAAGTAAAAAATAGTCACAATGACGTAGAAATCGGGTATGCTGTCTAGGGCTAATGCTGATAAGTGAGCAAGGGCGATTTTACCAATTATCAAAAGATTTCGCGGTGATAAGCGCTCTCATTATATCAATGCCTAGCACTGCGATCAAATTTTCATAAGGAAAAGCTGAAAAGATTGCTGTTCATACACCATATGCTGGTCAGTGAGCCTATTATAGCTTGAAGAAGAAAAAGGCCCGAAATGAGTAACAGCTAAGAGATAGGTCGATAAAAGAATCCTTGATGTTGGCAATGATCGAACCTGTAGCCTTCGCGTCGGAAGCTCTGAGCATAATGACCGCATTCTTCTGCCACGGTATGTGTGGAGTAGTACTGAGAGTGACGTGTTTTTGAAGGTGTTTGCGAGTGTGTACCCTATATCCTTATTTATTGCGCCTCGTTTTTCGTTTTATGAAACAAGTTTTGTTCACGTTAATCAGCTTCATATTGTTGACCAAATATGAACATGTGCAACTGCCGCCCGATCGCTGATATTAATACTTGCTTGAAAAATACTGCATTGTGAATCTTTTTGATAATGATGCCTGAAAATAGTGTTTTGTTTTGGAAGAATTCAAAGCTTTATTGGCGAAAGTGTAGGTGTCTTGCAGTTGCAGCATTTACGACTTTAATTCCATATGCGAGGCGACGAACACAGATATAAATCTCTATAAAAGCGTCGAGTGCGGCTCATTTATAGACGATTGTTTTCATTCACTTCTTTTGCTGCAGTACTTATTGTTCTGGAGAGAGCGAGTATTGTTGCGATCTGAGCTGATAATGCTTAAACTTTAGAATACTACGCTGTTGCGAAATGCATTGCAGATACTTTAACAAGTATGTTGTCAGTGGGTAAGGAAGTTCTTCCAGAAGACATACAGAAACCAAAAACCGACTCGAAGGCATTCATGTTTGAAGAACTTTTCAGAAGCAGTTTGTCGGTAACCTATTGGTAGGACTTGCAGTAATGACGTGCAGTGCCAGCATGGTTATGGTTGTCAGGAAAAAGTGCACGACTGCATTTTGGAGAGCAGCAAATGAGTAAAGCGGAAGCTTTGAAAACATGCACGCATCAGAGAAAGAACAACGTCTCGTATGGAAGGTGAGCGCCGACTTATAGAGTACCCTAATTCAAAGTTTTCGAACTCGCGATTTTTGCTTGACATCTTTTTTTCCATTAGTGTCTCTATGATTTCCACATTACCTACCGCTCCGTTCCACTGCCTTCGCATGCCTTTTCAACCTTTTGAATAACCCGTAACGTTGTAATTTATTCGCCTCACATAAAACAACCATTAACTGGTCTGTGAACGGGTCATTTTGGAAGCGTGAAAGATGGGCGAAATCGTACCACTCTTTGTAAACTGTAACATTGCAAAGGAGTTGCATGTATACAATTTATTCCCCCCGCTCAACATGAATTATTTCAACCGGTCGAGTTGTTCACGAGAGTTCAGCTTTACAGCAGTAATACTTCGAATCGCTAGCTATGCGGCATTTACCGCTATTGCAACTGTTGTCATCCCAGCTAGCACATCTCCGTGGCACTCCGTTAAACAATATTGCCTCTTTGCACAGCAACTCATTTACTACTCGATTCGGACAGCAAGCATGTAGGCCATCAGCCAACTCCTCACAGATGTGTTCCTTTGGACAAGCACTCGGGTTTGATGGATTGCATCTGCAATGCAAACAGTGGTCACTCGAAAGTGAGCAGCTGAAAATTGCAA
>JPKZ01000884.1:267878-283605 GCA_000803305.1 Toxocara canis
AGCGCCACATGGCTCAGCAAAAAATCAGCAATATCTCACCGGCAAGCGGACAACATACAGATTGCATTCCTTTACCGATGCATTCGTAGCCTTCAGCACAAGGCATCAACACGTGATCACACCGTTTTATATTGCCTGCGAAATCCATCAGCGGCAAGCCTTTACCACATTTCGCTGCAACTGATTGTTTTGGGATGGTGCAGTGTTCTCGACGAACGAACTACATTTAGCTCTGTAGTAGTTCAGGTTGAAGTGGAAGCAGACAGCCTCTTCCCAGAAGCGGTACTACTGGTCGAGGAATTCATAGAACTCCTAATCCAGGACTTTCAATGGAAGGATATCGCGAGGCTATATATCCTGAACATCTTTAGTTTTCAGCGAAAAACAAAATGGCGATTTTTTGAAGCGATCGACAAAAGTGCGCGTGAGTGCCGTCAAATTCTTTTTTTTTGTGGTCGACGTTTTGTTTCATAAATATTCTAATTTGTAAGTTGAGGACTTACGAATAAGTAACGATGATATGGTGGAAGTTATTTTCTAAAAAGAAATGATTTCTCGTCAAGAAAATTTCTTCCAGAAGATTTGGGCTCATGCAATTGAGCATGCTTAAAATCAAAGAAAAAGAGAGAGGTGTGAGAAAACAGTCCAGTCTTGCGAAAGATAACAAAACCAAAAGTTATGCTAATTGCTGGCTCACTCATCGACTGACAGCCTTCCTCGCATTGTTGCTTGGTTGTGAAACGATTCGGATTGCCACCGCAGCCAAGAAACATAAATTGAATACACTGGCCAATCGTTGAGTCAAAGTAGAATGACGGAGTCGCACTGTTTGTACCGCATTCATATCCAACGCTTTTCGGAAGCTGGCACAGAATGCCTTCAAGGTACTATTGTATTTTCTTTCAGAAGTGCACAATTCACTTGCCATACCTTCCTCGAACTGAATAACATATTCCCACTGAAATTTTAGGTGCACAGTGCTGTGGGGGAGGGAGCGGGGGGGGGGGGGGGCATCATTTAAAATTCTACAAAATGACACATTTGTTTCGTCTGAAACATTCAATTATTGCTGCTACAACTGTTAAGGCATAAGCAGTTTTTTAAACTTCTTTAAAATACTACATTTTTTAGCATTTTACATAAGCTAAAGTTTTCTGAGCCTTCATTTTGCAAAGTTAAATTAAGCTGGCAGAAATTTTATTGAGTACAATAAACATATGCCTTTCTTATTACCTCCAAGTTCTGTAGAATCGGTTGTAGATCGTTGCAATAAAGTATACAAAAATAAGTGAATTGAGAAACAGAAATTCATTTCACATGTGCGGTGGAGAATAGAGCGGGGTCAAGGTAAGGCACTCAGTGCTAGCTGATGAACAAACTATCAACTTCTTCTCGCATTGGGCGACAGCATCAGCTTCGTCCTCCCGCAAAAGCCCGACTCGAGTTTTGTTTGTTTTTGACGCCAATTAAACCCAAAAAAACAACGACTTTGAATCTTTCAAACAATACGACGAATTGAGTGCTACTATGGCTAACACAGCCTGTTAAGTGATCTAAATGGACCGGAAGCTCGCAACACTTGAACAGTTGTGAAAGGTTTTTGCTCTCAGGTGCAGAACTTCTTTTTTTTTGAATCGAACGGAATCGAATCTTTTCTAAGCCGATTGGTACAACCACCACTACGACAATGTAAAGAGAAAACACAACAGTGTACTGTAATCACGGAAATAGTCACATGGGAATGCTTCACAATACGTCAACCATACCGCACAGCACGACTCGATAACAGCTTTTTAAAAAAGCATTCGTTCCGCCGTTTTTGTGAGGATGTGACTTGTTCCGAATGCTTCACAGATGTATATTCTGCGCCTAATTCCATCATAGTTTGTTTTGGTCGGCTCATCGCATACTCTGTGAGTGAGTTGATCGTTAACTACTATGGCTAACACAGCCTGTTAAGTGATCTAAATGGACCGGAAGCTCACAACACTTGAACAGTTGTGGAAGGTTTTTGCTCTCAGGTGCAGAACTTCTTTTTTTTGAATCGAACGGAATCGAATCTTTTCTAAGCCGATTGGTACAACCACCACTACGACAATGTAAAGAGAAAACACAACAGTGTACTGTAATCACGGAAATAGTCACATGGGAATGCTTCACAATACGTCAACCATACCGCACAGCACGACTCGATAACAGCTTTTTAAAAAAGCATTCGTTCCGCCGTTTTTGTGAGGATGTGACTTGTTCCGAATGCTTCACAGATGTATATTCTGCGCCTAATTCCATCATAGTTTGTTTTGGTCGGCTCATCGCATACTCTGTGAGTGAGTTGATCGTTCGTTGTTCGGCTTGTCCATCTTTTTGGCAATTATTCTAACATTCGTCATTCTTAACGCAAAACTAACGACCAACTGCATATCGTTTCGCTTTTGGCATTACGCTCGAATTTGTTGAGAATATGAATGAACTCGCATTGAATGGTTTGGATTCCACTCCAGAACTTTAAATCCATTTTTAATTTTGCCTTAGTGGTAGTTATGAGTAGTACCGGATTTTACTGATGCACGCATACGCATGCTTAGCCGCATTGGTCAACGCATCTAAATTTTAAATGAATCTTAAATTTATTTCATTTGTTTACACGCTACTTGTTATATTTATGTGATAAAGAAGCATAAGTGAGTCAACCTTTTAAAGTGGGTTGTGAACACATCGTTAAAGTAGGTCTCGCAGTTAATCGTTTTATAATTTATGGCCTTCGAAACTTGCTGATAACAGCTTTTGCTTTTTCATTTGCATCTGCAACACTTCCTTCAGCTACTTCTTAAACTTATTTCATTTTATATTCTATCATTCTCTATATGTTTAGTCCTTGGATTTTGTCACAGTCTACAGAAGTAGCGTGTCAACAGCGAAAACTAGCGTATTTTCGTATTTCGACTTCACTAACATGGCGAAGAAGACAGTGCCAAATGCACGTGTCTGCGAGATACCTACAAGGACTTGTCTTCGTTGTTGGACTCCCTCCCTTACCTCGTTCACCTGTTTCGTGTTTATGAATAACCTTCTGAGAGTTTCGTTATTGTATCATCCAGACCTATTCCATCGATGAAATTCTGCAGGAGGACATATAAATGCAAAATATGGTGCGCATCTTTGGTATACAACTTTAAAAACTATGTTAGGTCTTGATTCCCTGTTTTTAGAAGAACCAGACTGCGTATTTCAGCAAGCGCTGTTGTGATGGAATTTCTCCTGTGAAGTTGGCAGAAGTTCAAGCGCGCGATAAATCTGCGGATGTATGAATCGCTGAGAGAGATCGGAGGCGTGAAAAAAAGAGGCTGATAGACCGGTTTTTGTTCGCTGCTTGTGCTTATGAAAAAAAAATGCAAATTTTCGAACGGTTTTGTGCTGAATGCTTCGCAAAACGCCCATATGAGTGGTTTCGCTGTAATATCTGAATAAATTTGTGCACACAAATCAGTTTATCCATTACGTTTCCATTGCAGAAACGATTAGAATACAAAGAGAATAATAGTATTTTATTATTCAGCGGTCCGTTGGTGTAAGAGTTGGGTGTAGTCAATTTGCATTATGAATCGAGAAAATAACACATTGAAGTTGAAATTGTTGCAGTTTCAGTTACACATGGAATTTGTGCAAAGCACACAACTACTATGGCTAACACAGCCTGTTAAGTGATCTAAATGGACCGGAAGCTCGCAACACTTGAACAGTTGTGAAAGGTTTTTGCTCTCAGGTGCAGACAAAATATGGTGCGCATCTTTGGTATACAACTTTAAAAACTATGTTAGGTCTTGATTCCCTGTTTTTAGAAGAACCAGACTGCGTATTTCAGCAAGCGCTGTTGTGATGGAATTTCTCCTGTGAAGTTGGCAGAAGTTCAAGCGCGCGATAAATCTGCGGATGTATGAATCGCTGAGAGAGATCGGAGGCGTGAAAAAAAGAGGCTGATAGACCGGTTTTTGTTCGCTGCTTGTGCTTATGAAAAAAAAATGCAAATTTTCGAATGCGCAGAAAATCATGCCGATTTGCAAATATGACACATTTTAAATGTCCTTCTATCAGACAACATCGAATAACTTAAGAGAAAAAGGAACTTGACATCTTCAGGGACCTCCAATGACGGTATATAAGAGCACCTTCTGTTTCGCGTTCTATTAAAATGTTGTGTTCGCCGAGCATTGACAGGAATCAACCAAGCAAGTATTATTCATGCAAAAGTTCTGAAGACGATGCATTCTTTCAGTAACCGCCAAATACGTTGCTGATACCCTGTTAGTGAGCACCACTTGAGGATTTGACACTTGAATGAGTTCGCGCATGAAGCAGATCCTTTTCTCGACAAACTTCAAGGCTACTTTCCGCTAATATGCAGAAGAGTTGATTTATGCACATTTTTGATACAAAACAAACTATGATTAATGCATAAGCTCTGTCCTACGATCCGCAGCTTCTTAAAATGAACGGTACCAAATCCACCTTTGCTTATGTTCAAGTTGTTTTGAAAACAACGTGCACCGAGACAGCGACGCCTTGATGAGGTCGGGATTGAGTGAAATTGTATGAAGAGGCAGCAGAAAAGACGAGTAATGTATGATAGAATTGATGAGTCGAGCTACCGAGCAAAGAACCATAGGAATAGTCTGACGTACGTAACAGCAAATTGTACTTCGCACTCCATGTTGCGACTTTGCCGATGTGTTTCATAGGTCAGCGAAGGCAAAAAGAACTAGTTAACTTAATAGTTTCTGAAGGCTTATGAGAGGAACTGTTCAGCTACTTAACTAAATATCTTATAAACAAACATACTATTTATTAGATATGGTCAAAGCTGAACTCTCTTCCTAGGTGATCCACATCATTGCCACAACGATTTGGCGCTAGGTTCGCTAAATCGAGATTCATGCTCATTTGCCCTAGTACAGCCTTTTCAAGCACTTTAAAACAATGACTGTTCACGCATCGCTCTTTCTCATTTTTAACCGATGAGCCCAACTTTATAATCAATCCATGTGCACTTCCTATCACGTTATCGCCGCACCGAAAGTGCCATTCTCCAAATTAGAGACGAACGCTTATCGTTGAGAATTTTTAGCAGCACACTAAAAGTATTTTAATATCGGTGATTCTGTACACATCCATTCACTGAGGCATTCAAATGCGCATAAGATACGTGAGAATGAGCAATTAGTTATGCCACTATTTACATAATTTTTATCCGCTTTGCACCTGCTAATGGCCATCTTTAACTTTGACAGTGCGTTCGATAACGATAAAACAAGGAAGAGTACAACAAAACCAGATACCCGAGCCTTAGGTCATGTGTTATTACGATGCCTTTTTAAGATAACTCAACGACATGTATATGTAGAGTCAATAAGTATTCGCAAACTTTGATGGCAATCTATTTCCATCCTCGTCAAATTCTACAGGCAGTTTCGTATTTTGTCATTTCTGTGTAAATGTTCTTTTTGAATTATTGGCTTTTGCAAACACAAATTGCAAAAGCCATTATCTCCAAGAGAACACTTACACGGAAGTTGAAATTGAAGTGTTGAAAGTAGAGAGCAAAAAATAACAAATGAAATATTATCGCAAAATCGGCATCACATAACGGGGCAGTGAGGTCAAAATAATCCTTCAGAAATGACGCTGCACGGAGATTTCATCTGAACATTTTTACAATGTAGTGAATTGCTGGAGGAGACATCAACAATAGCAATAACCATAATAAACTCAAAACGAGAAACACTCCCGAATAGTATACGCCACAGAAACCGTCAAGACCTCTCATGAATAGATATCCCAACGATCCGTATGTTAGCACACATCCTGCAACGAAATTACGTTAGATATTCAAGTGGTTAGCACGTTTGCGATTAATGCAGAGCTTTTGTGACGGCTAAACTGATCCATACATAGAAGCGCACATGGCAATGAAGGAAAAGATACTGCGAATGTGGCAATGTAGGCTAACAGTGACTGGAAAGCTGAGTGAGTAGAGGTAGACCGAAGAATGTAGGCAGTGGCTTAGAGTGAGTGCGTGGCTATCCGAAAGGTAAGAGGAAGTGCAAAATAGCGCCTAGAAGTATGCCGATGTTCATCTAAATTCACATTCCCAGCTTGACCGTTCGCTAGGTTACCCATGTGTGAGTCAAGACACAGTTCAGCCATAAACAAAACACCTTTTTCAGTGTCGAGGCATCTCTTCCTAGTGTTTTGCTGTCTCTAGATCGTAAAACGCTCATGATCAAGAAAGATGCTTCCGGCCAATGAACAGTCCAATTTTCCACTTGCCTTCCAAGCAAATACTACGCCGCACTGCTGTTTCTCCTCCGCATTAGGTTGCAATCTTACGCAAGTCCGTTGATCAAACATACCAGTATATGTGGATATCATAGATGAGCGCATGCCTCGGTTTTCGACGTCTTTTTGTTTTCGTCCCCTCCACCCACTCTCGCCCCACTTTTCGGGCGAAAGAAGTGTGATGAAATTTCAAAATGACACCATGTTTAGAAGCAAGAGGATCTGCATGGTCGAATGAATATGTTTCGATCGCAAATCACACAGTTAAAATATCAGCCTTTTAGAAGTGACAGGAAGTGCTTCAGATTGTCTACTATCGAGCGCTCATCTACTTTTAGCAGTTTTTTTGCGCTAGTCTGGACAATCTCACATCTTCGCCCAGATCCCGAAAGATGCTTCCGGCCAATGAACTCATGATCAAATGTCCAATTTTCCACTTGCCTTCCAAGCAAATACTACGCCGCACTGCTGTTTCTCCTCCGCATTAGGTTGCAATCTTACGCAAGTCCGTTGATCAAACATACCAGTATATGTGGATATCATAGATGAGCGCATGCCTCGGTTTTCGACGTCTTTTTGTTTTCGTCCCCTCCACCCACTCTCGCCCCACTTTTCGGGCGAAAGAAGTGTGATGAAATTTCAAAATGACACCATGTTTAGAAGCAAGAGGATCTGCATGGTCGAATGAATATGTTTCGATCGCAAATCACACAGTTAAAATATCAGCCTTTTAGAAGTGACAGGAAGTGCTTCAGATTGTCTACTATCGAGCGCTCATCTACTTTTAGCAGTTTTTTTGCGCTAGTCTGGACAATCTCACATCTTCGCCCAGATCCCCTTTCGGCCGAAGTTCAAATATGTCATCGACGAATATCAGCGACCATCTAACAGCCGAAAAGGTCAAAGATCGTCAAGTACTGCAGCGTCTTTCATGTGTACAAAGTTCGTGAACAATAAAAGAAACCCCAGTAATTCATCTTGGATGGATTACGAAGGTTACTGGACACATTTTTACGTGAATAAAGCCAGTCGGGGGAGTCGTTAGTATGGCCACGAAGGTGTTGTAATTTTTGGAGAAGTCGTTAGAGGAGCAATCCAATAATAAATCGCAACAGTAAGAGCCGGAAATTTCTGACGATAAGAGGTGAAAAATAATGTGAATTATTTGTATAAAGCAGATGAGGTGAGCTGAAAATTTTGAAAGTGTAAGCGAATACGGCCAAAAAATTTTTTAGCAAAGCGACTCATGCTGGTTGAAGTTTTTTACGGTATGGCGAGCGAAGCAAACGAAAAACTCTAAAGTGAGACGAGTTAATTGAGCGGAACTTTTATCGGACAGGCAAGCAAGGCGGCCGGAATTTACAATGAAAGGCAAGCGAAGAAAGTCGGAATTCAAAGAAAAGTGGTAACGCAAGCGAAAATTTTCAAGGAAAAAATCAACGAAACGGATTGAAATTTCCGAAGAAAATGCTGAGCGCAGCGGTTATATTTTCATTTAGGAATGGAACGATAGGTAAACTTTTAAGGTATGTTAGCATATGATGGCACAAGCACAACGATCATATTGAGGATGTCACATGCTAGCAATCAACAACACGTGTATTTTTGCAATTGATAAGATGATCACTTTTTCTCTCGTGCACACTTCTTCGTAACAGAAGACCGTTTTTTTTTCATAGCTACTAAGACGCCACTGTTACTTTTCGCCGGCTACTAAGGGCTTCACCTCTGCGTTCTGCAATTTCAGCTAATTTTTCTATCTTCTCTTTTTTTCCCCTCGCCTCATTCCTTAACCGCAATTTTTCAGCAACCAGCATCTTCTTCTGGAATTTGGGCGGCGCCTTGCGACCTTTTCCTCCTTCCATGTTCACCCTCGATTGGAAAGGAAGAGAAAGATCTGCTCTGTATTGGTTATGTATGTAGCACATATTACGCAAATTCTTCGAACGAAGGAACCTCATGCTCTCAATGAGGCTAAATCTCAAATCAAAATTTCATTCAGATGAGGCACTGCTGAAACGTACCGGTAATGAAGGTGATGAGAAGATAAACCATGAACGGTATTTCGAAAACAATAAAGAGTGATGGTCGTTTCAAGAGGCACCGTTTGTACATGAAGTAAAGATAACAAGATGCAGAACAGCGCGCTAACATCGACAACGAGAATACTATTGCCCACACTGAAATCCTATCGTAGCGAAAACCCGAATGGCCGTCGGTATCCACCCAAGCTTTGCACATCACCAGGCTAATGCAGCCCATGAAGAACATCGCGAAAAGAAGTAGCCACATCAAGGCTGTAAAGAAGTTAGGGGTCAGCTTATGTTTCAAAGGTGCAATTGCGCTGCTGTTCATTTTTTTTTTTGGCTGAGTTAACCATAATTTCTTAAACCGTCTCAGAAATCAATGAATTTGAGGCTCTTACATTTGTCGAATGTAATCGGCACCCTGAGGTCACTGCTTATAACCACTTTCACAGCGACTCGAAGACCATGGGAAACTGGTGAAGATCAGGGCACTTATTCTCATCTCTTATCATTCAGGTCAGAGGAAACGAACCTTCAGCACAAACTGCTGGATCAGTTAAAATAAGAATTGCTTTAATTTGCCGGCAGTTTGTGAGACAGGATGAAAATCACTGTGTCGAATGTCGATGAGTGGAGTCCCCAAAGCACACATTAGACCATCCCCATAGAATTCGTGCTTATTATATCTCGGGAGGTTTAATCATCTCTATTCAGATCGTTTGAATTGTGCAAAACCCTTTCAAGCGAAATGAACCCAACTAGCTTTCGTTTCCTATTACAAGCTAGAAAAAGAGATGAGGCATGTGAGAGAACATAGTTGCTCTCACAGACCGATAGACGCTAAATGACCCTGTGGTCGAAGGAACTTTGGATACGAAGCTAAATGAAGAACGAATTTATTTGTCTACACTCAAAGTAGGCGGACAATAAGCGTATTTTGCCTGCCGAAATTTAGTTAGAGGCCTCATAAGTTATATTTAGAACATGGCTGGTAGAAATGCTAATGAAATTCAGAACCACCATTTTCTCCATAAAGGGGAGGGGGAGGTGGGAGGTGGACGAGGGAACGGAGGGAGCGGGGACCAGAAGTCATAGGTAAAACACGGTCAGCTAAAACCATTAACCATTTTCTTCAACGAATCTACGGAAGTGGTGTATGGGTATTTTACGACCCCTTGAACTTCTATTTCAAAAAATCTTCGAGGATTTGCCACATGAAATTGGACGTGAATGGCTCCATCCGTTACGAATTCTCATCAGATATAAGGTTCACCTCATGCCTTTCCGATGCTTCTCCACCACAGAAATCTGAGTTTTATCACATACCGATGTCTCGTTATGATAGCTTTCCCATTTATGGAAAGCAATGATATATGGAGTTGGAATACAGCAATGAAAGCAAATAAACATTTAAGTTAAGAAAACTTAAGAAAACTTAAAAATTTTATGTTCACACGATATCTCCTTTTTTCCTCACTGTCATCAGTTTCTGCATCTCGAGACTGCACGTACGAAACGTCTACATGACACCCATATAACACAGTTTTACAAAAGCAAAAAAAAAGTATGAAAAAGTACCACAAAGAAACAAGAAGCCTGCTAGCGCTAAAGTATTGATGAGATCGAATTTCTTTTCCTCATCTTTACTTTGGATACTCTTTGTTGGTTGTTGCTTCTTTTCGGTTGTCGCCTCTTCGGAGGGTTTTTTCTCCTGACACGATTGCGGCAATGAGGAACGCCGCAGTTCTAGAAATCAATCATGTGTTGTAAAAAGATAAAGGTTATTGCTGAGAAATCATCATCGGTGATGGTGATTAGCTTTTTATATTCGGGACTGGAAACCATCACGAACAAATTGTAAACGTATTGTCTTAGCGATGAACCCATCTTGCAAAAGCACGGGTCTTTGCAAACCATGAATGTGTAGAGCTCGCATGGGTCTTTGCAAACCATGAATGTGTAGAGCTTGCACGGGTCTTTGCAAACCATGAATGTGTAGAGCTTGCACGGGTCTTTGCAAACCATGAATGTGTAGAGCTTGCACGGGTCTTTGCAAACCATGAATGTGTAGAGCTTGCACGGGTCTTTGCAAACCATGAATGTGTAGAGCTTGCACGGGTCTTTGCAAACCATGAATGTGTAGAGCTTGCACGGGTCTTTGCAAACCATGAATGTGTAGAGCTTGCACGGGTCTTTGCAAACCATGAATGTGTAGAGCTTGCACGGGTCTTTGCAAACCATGAATGTGTAGAGCTTGCACGGGTCTTTGCAAACCATGAATGTGTAGAGCTTGCACGGGTCTTTGCAAACCATGAATGTGTAGAGCTTGCACGGGTCTTTGCAAACCATGAATGTGTAGAGCTTGCACGGGTCTTTGCAAACCATGAATGTGTAGAGCTTGCACGGGTCTTTGCAAACCATGAATGTGTAGAGCTTGCACGGGTCTTTGCAAACCATGAATGTGTAGAGCTTGCACGGGTCTTTGCAAACCATGAATGTGTAGAGCTTGCACGGGTCTTTGCAAACCATGAATGTGTAGAGCTTGCACGGGTCTTTGCAAACCATGAATGTGTAGAGCTTGCACGGGTCTTTGCAAACCATGAATGTGTAGAGCTTGCACGGGTCTTTGCAAACCATAAATGTGTAGAGCTCGCATGGGTCTTTGCAAACCATGAATGTGTAGAGCTCATCACATAAAAACGGTGCACGGCGAAACGTGGGATGTGTGAAAAAGGTGCGAGGCGTCGCTTACAGTTATGCTCATTACTTCATACGTTTTTCACTGAAAACATTAACTTCACCATGAGCGCATGCAGTCTTAGTAACTAAAAATCTTCTCCGAAGATGATCAAGTAGTGATAGCGCTGATGCCTATATTCGCATATAGCTATGGCCATACAAGTGCAGAATTCAAAGAGCAACCTCCTAAATAACTATTAAAGATGTGATCTATTACTAAATAGTGTTTGTCTACCCGCACTGCCAAGCTGTGACTATTCGCACTCTCTTCGAACCACATCTAGAGCTTTTGTGAAATGATGTGGCTTTATATGGTTCGAACAGACGCATCTTTTGAAAAGAAATAATCAGTGATTAAAAATTAGACGAAGATTTGATGAAATGTGGTGTCAAAACTTATAATAGATAAAAGACTTGCTTCATACGTTTGAAACTGACAGTCGCCACCACTGTTGTTGTTCATTATATTGCAATATAAATGTTATTGTGCAGAAGACAAAAGCAATTCTGTTCAACCTGAGCGATCAGCAACAAGACGGTTGGAAAGGCCGCATAACAATTTTATCCATCATAAAATAAGTTTTTAATTACTCAGTGCTTTGCATACCCAACCGATCAATTTTTCATGATTCAAAAAATTCTGCAGAGATTATTGCTCACAACACAGAAAATAATTCGAGATAAAAAGGTTTGAAAATCCGTGAGAACGTACACGTTAAAAATATACTCAATAGCTGATTAACTAACTCCCTTATCTGAATGTTTTCGCATTTCTGTTGCTCTTTTAACGCTTTTCTCTTGCTTTTTTTTTTGGAATCGGAGTGCTTCAAGTTGTACCACAGAATATTTAGAATTATAAAAATTCATCCATGGAATACCCAAGCGTCAGCTGAAATATTCACGAAACTACTAACCTTCTTCTTTTATGTTGCTGACTTCCTCCTTTATCATTTGTAACGCCTCTCTTAAGCACAGCGAATAATACTTTGCTGCAATTTTATTATAATCACAAAATTAAAAGGAAAATTTTCGATAATTTTTGATAATTTTGATAATTTCGTCTTTTTGGTAAGCCCAAAACAATGAGCATGAAGGATCTTTACGAAATAGCGCAATTTGGTCTCATTAATGTAGGTATTTTAATTGATCACTTTTACCCGATGCATTAGTGCATTATGCATGAAGACGAAATGAATACTTATGGTAATTTTTACTTCACCACCTTAATCCATCATTTACGAAATTATTGTGAGCAAAAAAGTCCACTTTTTGATACAGCGTTCTCGTTTCGAAACAGTCAGCCCTTGTCACCAACGAGCCAATCCATCGTCGATCGACAACCGCTTTTCGTTATCGACGGTTCACGATGTAATTTGTGTAATTTCGAATGCCAGTTTCGCAAACATATTTTTTAAAATGATATAACAGGTTTTTTTAGGAATTTCAAAGGAAAAGATTTAGGAGATTTGCGAGCTCACAGGTTTACATCTGGGGTTAATAACTTTCCCATGGTTGTCAGAGTTTTGTGCACAATCGAGCAACTGAAGATGCTTAAGCGATAATCTGGCGGATTCCATATATATATATATACGTATATATATATATATATATCCAGGAAATCATAAGCATTTTGAAGATTGTTCGCATGATAAGTTTCGGACAAATTAATTCTTCCCATACTTTTTTTGCTATAAATCACTTGCCCAGATGGCTCTGCCAAGTTTGTTGGGCAGCCGGATGGGGTAATTCCTTCCCAAAAACTCTCCCGCGGGGAGCATATTCCATAGTTAAGGGCCCTCCCTCATAACCTTCCAAAAAATTCGCGTTTTTTCGCTCTGTCTGCTGCTTTTGGGGCATTCTGGCCTGTGATCTCGTCGTTTCGGTTTCAGTCCGGCGCGATTCTCCGGAATCGGAACACGGAACCGGAAAATTCTGTCGAGCGTGCAATCTTAATTTTCAAATCATTTTTGATAGGGATTTCTTAACTGCAGGGGATTTCGGAAAAAAATGTTGTAGAGGGGTAGCGTCCTGGATGCTGTGGACCGAAAATTGGGAAGGACATACATTTCCTAAAGAAATAATCGACTATGTTTCGGAAAAATTTCTTCGGCTATAGTTCGGCTCCAGTTCGACCGATTTGGCTCCAATGTGGTATTGAGACAATTTTTGAGACGGGGAATTCCTTATTTTGGCAAAAGAAATCAAAACGCTGAATTTTGTTTAAAATAGTTGAATGTTCACACTTTCTGACCCCCGCTTAATTTTTTCAACTCAGCTAACCGTTGGGCTCTGAAGGACCCCATTCTTAGTGGTTTTTATTTAGTTTCTAAAAAAATATAGTGGCATGCGCTCGAGTTTCCAGTTACATGACCCAATTCTAGAACATGTTTTGCGGTCCTTTTTCGAACATGATTAATCACGCACGCGTGCAGCATGTACCACTACCACCCGTCGGAAGTTTTACATCTAACACTAAATGGGTTAGGGGGAGGGGGAGGCGGGCTGCGGGAAACGCCAAGACCGAAAATTGTCCGCGACACTTTTTCCATACTTAAGAAATGTGAGCTTAGATATATAGGAAGGAGAAAATCAGTCCCAAATGGATAGAACCAGGGAGGGGTGGATAGTGTGCTGGCCTCCTACCTGAGCGGCATTTGCACTTTGCATATTGCACTACGCTCTTTGCTCACTTTCTTGCAGATTTCCGGGAGCTTATAACTCAAGAATGGATTTGCTTGGCAGTCAAATGTACTTAGTAGTAGCCACTAATTAATTACCCATTGAATGGCTTATAAATGACTCATTTTGGTGAGACAGTGGCCAGACTGAACCGATTGGCCAGGAACCCGAAATGTCGATTTTTGCGATTTCGAGGTTCTCGATTTAGGCTGCTGTTGGCCATACGGGGAAACGGTTCGGTGTGTTTTGTTGTGCTCCTGGAGCACACCACAACGATTCAAAGTTTTAGCCATTTCGACCCCGAAGCCGGAACCCCAAATATTGCGATTTCTCAATCCTGAATTTTTTCCTTTGCAAAAAATTTTTGAATGGTTTCGATCAAACCGGTATCATGCCATAGATCTTGATGAGCTGATAAAAAGTATTTATAACACTGTTCGTTTATTGTTGGATGAATTGTTGAGATGGACGAATAGAGATGGATGAAATAAATTGTTCAATTATCTGCGAAAATACTCTCAAGTACAAAAGTCAAATTTTGATAACAATTTTTCTCGGAAATGAGTAGCCGTACATGAAGGCTAGATACAGGTTAATTAGGGGAGACTGTTGCAACTCGCCAAATGCAAAAAAATCGCATTAAAAATTCCCGTCGAGAGGGGAAATACTGTGTAAACCTAGGTACGGTTTAGAACGAGTGAGGTACGTGCACGGCTATGCCTGCGGTCGCCGCTGCAGAACAGTACACAATTACTTTGCCAGCCTACAGAGATGATTGTCGCACCATTGAATAGATCTCATTGAGCTGATTGAAAATAAGTATGATGTAGGTCATTTTCATCAAGCAATTAATAAAGTATACTGTGTAATCTTCTGTAAACATGCCTCACTGCAACACAACACACAATATGAGGTATTTAGAGCACCAAGAAGCAGTGATGACTCTCTAAAAGATTGAAGGGTCCGGAAGTTCTGTCCGAAATGTGGGAACTTTTCTTTTACTATAAACCGTTGGGCACTTTTTCGTTATTCAACTCAGATCGAAAAATGATAATCCCATTATGTTAGCGCCAGATGATTAGTTTTGGGAGCCTCAAAACGCGTCGAATTGAGTGACAATAATGGAAGTGCTTATGCTAAAGTTCCGGCTCTTTGAGCCTCGAGGCTTGCAACACGGCGCGTTATATATACGGCAGCATAGAACAGCTGGACAACAGTGGAGAGAGAATAGTTGTTGGGGTGCATCCTTATCTTGCTTCAAATCAGCGTGCTATCACTGGGGACATTTATGGACAGCGGAAAGTGTCGAAAATTTTGCATATTTAAGGACGCTGTTCACAGAGATGATTTGTGTTTGCTCAGAAATGAAAGCAAATACGCTAGCTGCATTGTTTGTTGACCATTTATGTAATAGATTCATCATCGGCTGAGCAGTGAACGCAAGTGTCTTGCCCTCTTCGTGGAGCATTTTCTCATTTATTTTTTTGAGATATTGAAACGATCACCTATGTTCTATAAAAGTTCAGTGCTTATCATCTCATTTAAAAAAAACAACTGGAAATCCTGTTTAATTCACAATGCTTGACTCTTCTAGAAACAAACTTACTTTGGAACAGGCGAAAAAACTTACAATTATCGCCTTTTCGTTGGATCGGCAAGAGAATATATCCGTCTTAAAGAAAAAACGAATTGATGATTAGGAATTAGCAAATATGTGTTGTTACTAGCGAGAATACTCGAGTTAACTGCATTCCCATCAACTCGTTGTCTTTATCGATTTACCTCTTCATTTACTCCCATCCAACAGCCACCATATTTCCAACATCATTTTTCTGAGAGCTGTAGGCTCTATTCAGTAAAGAAACGACATGACAAAAAAAGGTTCGAACTTCCGGCATCATTCCGGCCGAAATGATTAGATGAAGTTCTGGTCTTCGTGTTCATTTTAG
>JPKZ01000884.1:287763-303950 GCA_000803305.1 Toxocara canis
CGCTGCTTAATGCTAGGTTACGAAAATTTCGACCGAAGACTATTTGCAGTGCATCATGAATATTAGCTGAAGATCATAACCGGTACATGGAAACCCATTTAAGGCAGGCCCCACAGTAGCATCGCACTACCTTGTCAGACTCAAGTAATTGCGTTTTCTTGGACCAAGGGTAGTACTATAGGCCATGCGTATATGTTTTCAAGCTCGTGCCTTACATATGTCTATTTAAGGTGCATTTGCTTGACATTGGAGCCGTCACTTAACATTTTCAGTCGGCTGCATGATTTTTTGAAGAACTTTCTTGCTTTTACAAAAGCAATTAATGCATCGATTGAAGGACATATCAAAGCAATTGACGCACCCAAGTTCGTTATGCGTGTTAAATTGCTGATCAGCAGCTTATCGTGCGACTGGTTACTCATCCATGCTTCTTTATCTATAGCAGCTTCAATAGAGGCCGAAATGATTTTTTTTTTGCTTGAGGAATTCTGATGTCGTTTGTGTGAAATAAAAAAGAACTCGTAAAAAACGACATTATTGTCCCAAACATCGACGTATATAGTCTTCAGACTATTTTTCGAACGTGCGACCAGCGACGACGAACTGAATGCATCGTCGAACAGTATATTTGGAAAAGAATAAGAGAAGGCCCGATGAGGCTGGTCCTCATACGGTCTGTAAATGATCAACTTTTGAACCTTTAGGTTGGGAATATTATATTTCAAAATCGTTCCCACCAAAACATTTTTGACCGGAAAAGACAGAATGAGAAAGAGAGAAACAGAAATGGAATTAATAGCGGAGATTAGATGCTTTCATATCTTGGCCAATCACTTCTATTCATTCAGCCAATACATTTTGTCTCATATGCTTTTTTAGTCGCCAAAGCCATACGATTATAGTGATAATTATCATCTTCTGAAGCACTTTTTTGTAATAAACACCGAATTATGGATTTCACTCGAAAACGTAAGTCTTTATGCAACAATGTCATATACATAAGCGACAACAATAATGTAGATGAAATCTTACGGTGAACGCCATCTCAATCATCATGCCATCGTGCAGAGCTGAGATAACAGAGAAGTATTGGATTTCAAATGCTGAATTACTGCTACTAAAGAAGCAAAGGATTTGTTTGTTAGTGCGCAAAATTATTCGCTTCCAATGATTGCATCAGCGATTTTTAATAAAACATTTCAAGACTCACATAAAGCATGGCCTCGTTTTGACACCAAATAAACACAATCAACAATAATCAATCATGAACAGTCATTGTAGCGTAATTTTGGGAAAATGAGATCATTCACTTTTTGCACTCGTAGCCTAAAAAGTGTATTCTGTTTTCCATGGCTCGTCAATTGGGCGATTCGTGCTCATATAATTGATTTTCTAGCTTTTAAGTTTAGCTCCTCACCTGCTGTCCTTGTCTTCGCATCGATGCACAGTCTCTCTGCTCCGCCGGAAAACACCTCACCAATGCAATATAGTCGAGGCAAATAATTTCCTTATTATTAGGCGCTTTTTAGGCCGCCGATGGTATAAGTTTGCAAGGGCATCAAGCAGACCGAAAAACTTTGCGACCACGATAGGGTGAGAAGCAGAACTCGATCGTGATGTGGAATCATGTGCATTTCTGCTCATTTGTATACTGCATGTATAGGTTTTCTGTCACACTTCCATTCACGAGCCATTTCACTTCGGATTTAAACAGATCTCGCGTCTATTTGCGCCAACTTTTGGCAAAACGCTCGCGTTTTCCACAGTTGTTAAAATATTGCGGGAAATTTTTTTCGACTATTGCTTTCTGAGTGCGAAGTGGATTATGACATTTTTTTTCCATCGGAGTACAGGACAGCGCACTACTCATTGTTGTTCGGGTGTATATCAAGGCATTTGTCAGTAAAAGTTTTAGAATGCAATGATATTCTTCGTAATAATATGAAAAATGATTATATGAAAAGGGAGAAGAAATTGAAAGCCTTATTCATTCCATCTGAAAATAATCCAAAACATATTTGAGGCATAACGAATATGATTTTGGGGAACACAAGAATACCATCGCTCATGAACTACTTTGGGACTGTAAAGTTAAGTAATCAAGAAAAATCTTCGTAGATTTTCGAAAACTACGTACGGTCAATGTTAAATGGCTGGGCTTGTTGAAACGATCATTTACAATTGCTTAAATGAAGTTAATTACGGCAGAGTAAGAGTGTTCCAAAAGACGACAAAAATGGTACTATGCAATCAGGCGCAAAGACCTACAGTTCCGTTGCGTAGTTGGCTTATATAAACAAGAGTACCACACATCTGGGTAACACAGATGATTTACTAATAGTGAGTGCAGCACTCTTTAATTTTTAAAAAGCTGTCACCCACATATATCATTTCCAGCATTTAGAGCACAAACGAAAGCACGGAAGTTCCATTATAACTCCGCTGCAATGCTCAGTGCAAATGCTATGCGTTTATGGCGTTTGGCTGAGCAGAACAATATTGCGCAAATGAAGCAAAAATTGCACAACGTACAAATAATAACCATTTCAAAGGTAACTCTCATTGAATGGACACGAATATACCCAGTGCAGATCTCAAAACCTAACATCCTTCCGATCGAAAAAGTCTGTTTGTTCGTAAGCCTTGCAAACTTACCGGTAATTTGAAAAATTTGGTATGCTGTTTTTCCATTTCACACATGGCACTAGTCACAGTGTGGAACACGGCTTACAGCAGGTGCTCGGAAATGTAGAAAAACCTCGAACTCATGCACAGAACGCAGAAACAAACGGGTGATTGCTCCTTTAGCGTTTTCAAAAGAACTCCAGAATGATGAATGCGACTATAGCAAGAACGAGAAGCAGTGAACCTGAAATTATTCTGAGTTATTCTGCCACCTCATTTACGTGTTTGTCCATCATTATTGCTATCTGTTTTTCTCCCCAAAAAAAGGGACTTTACCTGCCTTACTAACGCTCAACTACCCACAACAAAGTCACCGATTTGCGATGAAAATACGAAAAGGATGCCTAAGAATTTTAAATATTTTAAGGGGAAGACTGAGGCAACACTGATGGTTTGTGAATTCGGCTCATTTCATCTGTTCTGATTTCATATATACATACGCTGTTGACCAATAGTTTTACCCTCAAAGAAGCTTATCTCCAATTCGTTCGCGGATTTTTTTTCGCCGAAATTTCGTTTGACTTGTTCGGTATTGTGTTGTGACGGTGCTTCCGTTCATTGTCTTTTCAACTACGGTATATTTATTACTTGTTTTTATGGAACGACTTGGAACTAATGATTGCTGTATTTTGCAATAAAATGAAATTCTCACATCCAATGAAACCAACTGCGAACCATTGCATACGATCAAAGCAGTTTTTGTAAAATTTCCTCCTCAAAGGCCCCGCTAAGCGTTCTCTGTTTCGGGAAATGCTTGCATCATTGACCGCGCAAATCGGTTTCTCTGAAACAGTTTCTAAAATGTAGCCATTAGAATGAAACAATGTTATCTGAAATTTATTTATTCGAATGTTCTTACGAAATATTCCCCGAAAATGTTCATGGAAAGTACACCTTACAACTATTTTTTCAAGAAAAGCATAACAGGAGACAAAAATAAATTGGTACAGCGAATACCTCGAATAAAGCAGGGCAGAATTTTTCGCGAAGCTTCCAACTGGGATACTTTCTTTATTCCATGGATGGGATTATTTCAGGTGAGGGCCTATGTTCGAGGTAATACAATATGTTAAATTCTTGGGATGAGTGGTAAAAATTCAAAAGCGGGAGAGTGAATATCGAGTAACACCATCAGATGAAAAATCAGTTGTCTAGTTTTGATTCATCTTCATGAAGTGCACATGAGATCGGTCCGCTTATCAAATGACGAAGAAACATTCTTTGTTCTATTAACGCTGTCATTTACAAACTGCTCATCTAAAAGCCTACTGGATGCCGTTGATAAAGTTATTGATAAATTGCAGCGAATACCTATTAGATGATGCATTCAACCGTAAGAAAAATGCCGATCTGTTAAGTTTTTGACTTCAGGAATTTTCGGTGGCGGACATTTTGATATCACACTAAAATTATGGATTATAGCCTGAAGTGGTTTAAGGCTAATGATTGAAGCTTAGTGGCGCGAAACAAAAGAGGGAGAGCGAATACTTTATAAAGTTTCACTGCTTAAAGCCTTCATAATGGCGTTTGCAAATGTAAATTTGAATAAGGAGATGTTTTCGTTATGCAAGAACAGAGAGTATTTTGAAGGCAAACACTAATAAATTCTTAATCGCTGTCAGCAACAAATTAAAGGGGGTACTTGAGAATCACTTATGGAAAAATAAAAACCTTAAGAAATCAATGGTTCACAGCAATTAATCTACAAGCATCTTAAAAGATTTCTTCAGAATCTGGAAGAAATAAAGAAGTTTGTATAGTTTTTCAAAGGAAAAAATGCATTAGCTTGGTTTTTTCGAGCTTTATTTTACGCACATTTGCACTACGACAGCACATTCTGTTGTTAGTTCGTTGCATGCTATAAAGATGAATAAGCGTTTACCTACTGATAATGCTAACCATTTAAACGTTATATCGCAGTTTTTTACACTTTTTTTTTGCCCCGTGACGCATTCAATGGTTTCAAACATCGATCGCCGCTATTCTGAATGCCGTCGTGCATTTGCTCGACCGGGTCACTAACTGAAAACGAATCGCCTGTTTTGAAAAACAATTTATAATAATGCTTCACTGAAATTCGCGTATTCGTTCGGCAGCATACCGCTGTTAATGCTTTCCATGTCGACGCTTACGTTATCGGCGTTATCATCGACCGCTGGCGTTTTGTGCAACTTTGATACTAATACAGCATCTGCGAACTCTGAAACGAGCTATTTTTCAGTGGCTGCTTAGAGAACATTACGTCACTAATCAAGCTCTACTATAGAGACATTATTGCGGTGAAATTCTCGTGAAGTTTTAGCTACGAAATTATTTCCTCCACCCCCCCCCAAAAAAAAAAAAAAGAACAGTTTTGCTTCAGACCGAAACTTCCGCAGACTGCGAAGGAGACCTGCCCTCATATTAGAACGCATTAAGCGATCGCATGCTTTATTAAGGGCAGCTCATGGGCTTATGCGATAACAGGAATTTTTCTAAAAATTCGGAAATTGGCAAGCATTTTGTGTTGAAAAAATTTCCACCAGTCTAAAAATTCAAATAAACGATAAACCGTAAGCTAGAAATGCTGCCGTGCGAGGTGCCTTATAAGAAAAGAACCTTTGAAATGTTTAAGAAAAAGTTTTTAAGAAATTCAGTGGATGACCGACCATATTGAAAATCTCGTATATTTCATTTTCACTTTTTCAGTCCTGCCAAGAAAAATAACGAATAGAACAGAAAATTCAAAATAGATCCAAACTTACGGTTTCACTTATTTTAAAAAATTACTCACCTTTGTTGAGAATGTCATTAAGGATGATTCCTGTCGCTGAGCTACTCGGTCTAGTATTCGCATCTCGTGTGGAGGTGCTAGTTTGCGACTCCATTAAATTTATAAAATCTGCAAAAGTCTTGGTAATTTTCGTTCGTTACTACAAAGAAACATCTCAAGACGAGCTTGGTCGCCATGTGGGAAATGTCAATGAAGCACTTCAGAAAAATAAACAGGTAGAAAATTCCAGCTCGTTTCTGCAAATTTAAAATCCACTGAAGTAAAAGAGAATATAATTTTTTTCCTAAAATTTCTCAACGCGTTTTTTTTTCAGCTTCTCTAAGAGGAAATCACCTCAGTAAAACAAAATAGTTGCCAAAATCCATCTTTACATGTGCGGGTACTTTCAAAATGGCTAACGAAAACAATCTAATGACAAATGAGCATATAACTGACGAAATACAATCGCACTGTCTGCGAAAATCTTGCGTGGAATTCTTGTTCGTGGGCACGAAGGCAGGAAAAGACAGAACCTAACGATACCTCTAGATGTCACTGCTGACTCTTCGACCTTAAAATGAAAGTTGACGTTCAACTGTAGCTGATTAAAAAAAGAGTTCAGAGAAAATCGGAGCTCTGCGCACAAAAATGAAAAATACCCAAGCCATGCGAGCGAACAATCGAGGCAGCAGATTGCAGCTGTTCTCTCCGCTTATCATTTGTGTCTATCCTTACTGCTAACGGTGGTATGAACTCGCATAGACAGCGCCGGGTTTGCATAGACATGTGACAGGTCAAATTCTGTGGTTAGTTCATGCTCGAAGACACGAAAAACGCGCTGTATTTGGCCGATAAATCGAAAATCCTATTTTTTTCATCACATGAAGGGCTCAGACGAAAAGGGGGGATAGGGAAAGAGAGAGAAGAAAATGGCCTCTCCTCTATATTCCTTCTCTCGCGGGAGGATGGATGTGGGGGGGGGGGGTATTTGCAGAAAGAGCTGGGGAAGGTTGCAGGTATAACAGGTATTGCGATACTTCATTAGATCCATAGCGAATCTTTACGAGTGAAAAGAAATGCAATCTGAAACCCTGCATAGTTTTAAGCCACTTCGCAGAAGTGCTGACAATATAAAATAACGTGAAAAAATATAAATGCAGGTGAGCAGTGCGAAAAGCGCAGCGCAAATGCAACAATAAACACATAGAGTATTTCATGTATATATTCGAATTTTTTTCCATAAATCTTTTCTTTATCAGCACGTCGACAACTTAAAAATTAGTCGTTGCAGAGTTCAAAAACATTCGAACAGTCGTCATGCTAATATCGCAAATAAACAGAAAAAGAATGCGTTCATTGGTACTAAAGAGCTCTTTGGTTCATCTGAAGCACATATTACCCACTGGTAAACCTCTCTGGGCACTTGAAGACGTACTAGCGGTTCACAGTGGTGACATATTAAAAACGCTTGTACGCGATAGCTTTTGCACTCGCATACGGACGTTTTAGCTGTTCTACGCGACCCTTTAACTAGGCGACTCAGAATTGGCCGGGAATAAAAGCGAGACTGTTTGATTTGAAAGAAAAGAAGGTTGAGAAAGAGCTGGAACATATTAAAATATATGTAGGCACAACAATAAACGGTATCGCAAATCGAATGCACAAGAATGCATCAGACTGTGCTCCCACCGGTTAGTCCCGTGGAAATGCTTTGAGACAAACATCTGCAGGGTAAACAAATCGGAGGTCACCTCTAGTTCTAGTTCGAGTTGACATAAGCAAGTGATTTCACTCACATCATTCTTCTACCCTCAACTTGTTGTCGTGGAATATTTGAGGTGTCTTTCCTTAAAATGCTTTCCATACGTGTTTATCACCACATTACACTCTTCTAGCTTTCTTGGTGTAAACTGACACCCGTGTTGCATTCGATACTGCTTTACAGTCACCGTATGAACGTGGTTTCCTGCGACAATCACTGCATATGCTAAATGAAGCAAAGGAACCGAGGAGGAGGAGGGGAGGGAGTTTGGACGTAATAATCCCATCTGCTGGCATTACTCGGGAAAAGGTCTAATCGCCGATTTGTATGGAAAAAGTGAATATTTTTGAAGCCTCTTTCGTCAGCTTAAAATAGTACTGATTCTTACTCCGGCATGCTCTGAGGAAATGAAACCCGCTCTTGCTATCGAGTGCCTCGTTGTACACGACTGGTCCCTTAAAGAGCATGAAAAGGCTGACATTTGTGTTTATCACCACATTACACTCTTCTAGCTTTCTTGGTGTAAACTGACACCCGTGTTGCTGGTATTCGATACTGCTTTACAGTCACCATATGAACATGGTTTCCTGCGACAATCACTGCATATGCTAAATGAAGCAAATGAACCGAGGAGGAGGAGGGGAGGGAGTTTGGACGTAATAATCCCATCTGCTGGCATTACTCGGGAAAAGGTCTAATCGCCGATTTGTCGGAAAAAGTGAATATTTTTGAAGCCTCTTTCGTCAGCTTAAAATAGTACTGATTCTTACTCCGGCATGCTCTGAGGAAATGAAACCCGCTCTTGCTATCGAGTGCCTCGTTGTACACGACTGGTCCCTTAAAGAGCATGAAAAGGCTGACATTTACAAATTTGCAAAAAAAAAAAATTCACCTACTAAAGATCTAGCATGTGCCAAACAATAAACAATCGGAAAACAGTATGAGGCAGTCAGTCAAAATGATTCAACGCACGTTCTTCATTATCTTCAAAGCAACAAAGTTTTTACTCACACATCACCGACTCAGTTCAACTGCTCGACTGTTTATACGATTCTCGAAGGAACTGCACGCATTGGCATTCATCTCGGCAAAACTAGTCACTGGAAGGTGGAAGTGTTAAACCCGAACAGGTTGGAAGATGTCTGACTGGTCAACTTCTTGTATTCTAATAATATAAACCGTTTTTTTAAACGCATCTTTTTAAAAAAAAGTCTCTCTCACAATGAGGGTACTTTGCCTTTTATGATGATCACGGACTGCTGGGGGAAAAGGAGGAAGGAAATGAAAGAACTAGTACTAGCCTTTCAAATGAATTGCATTGAGCCGAGATTGTAGAAGGATCGGAGCAGCTGAAGCACACTGGTCTAACCAGGTGCCCAAAAACTGGACGCATCAGTAGAAGCAACCCGTCCCGACTGTTCGACTGGTGAAGTAAAGCGGTGACTAGCCGTGAAATAAAGGTCTTTTCACCTTTTATGTGGGTCAAAAGCTGCTAGAATATAGGCAACTTATAGGTCTACGTCAAGTCCACTTCACTGTCTTCCAATAACTCATTCGGTCTTTCCGGCCAGGCATGCAGCTTTCACCGCTTTCTTCATGAATACCGAAACGCCGAAGATAGCTCTCTTCATGAATAAAATAATTTTTTCGTTTGTTTTTAGTGAAGCGTGAGCCGTCCAGTTCAGTCCCATCCTATCATTATGTTCTCACCTTCAATTTATTCCGCACATCTGGAGATCGAATTCCGCACAAGTGGAACTCAAGTTGTTGTTAAGATTCATTCGCCCATGCAAACTTCCCTTGAGCTTGTTATGTTGCGACCGCGAACAAAGTCGCTTGAATCACCTTAGATGTCGTTACAATCATAATTGTTTGCATATGCGGTGAGCATTAAAGAGTTCGCATGATCATTGCTATTTGCATCACTTTCGGTGTCACTGTGATTGCTTGTATGTGCAATGAACACCTGAATGGCTGCTAAAATGGAAATTTTGCTGTTTCGCATATCTAATGTCAATTGAAGCAGCGATGCCGTCTCGATTTGGATGTTAATATATATCGTTGTTACTATAAAAGAAGTAATTCGGTTCCAACAAATAACTTCGCTCTCGTCTTCTCCCTACTGCTACATCCCCCATCGGCACATTCTGGTACCCGAGTTGAGGTTCGAACTCACGACCTTCAGTTATAAGACTGAATTGTGAGACCGATTATGAGCTTCCCATTCCTGGTGGAAATGTATCTTCATCTGGCATATATAACAGAAGGAAAGATCAACCTATCATTTTAGTCCGTTCAGTTGTGACCAACAATGACTTGTATAACGATCGCATAGAAAAGGGTCCAGAAAAATTACCCCACTAGAAATCCAACAATTGTATCCTAGTCCAGGCATTGGTAGACGCCGAAGCAAAACATCATATTATACCTGCTTTATTACTGGCCACCAAAACATTGGGAAGTGATCCTCGCAACACGAAAACAGCAAAAGCAGTCGTCCTTTTTGACTGCGGCAGTCAGATGTCATTCATCGTGAATGTCACAAAGTGACGCTAGCCCACGTATTCCACAAAAAATTCTATGGAATTTTGACCTTGTCATCACTCTAGCTTCCGAACAAATTAATTTTTTTTCAAATTTTTTCTTTGCTGTCTATTACTCCCCCAAATTGCTCGGTCAACTTCGTTAGCCAGCCGGATCCGGGAAATTTGAGGGGGTGTCTTTCCGGTCGTATTGCCTTTCATACTTAAGAAGAAATGCCCATAACTTTTTTGTGTTTGATCGATTTCAGCAAAATTTGTGCCATTTATAGAGGATGGGGGTGGAATCTTAGGATTTGATGGGGGAATAATAGGGTCATCCGGAACCGGAATGCGAAGCCGGAAAATTTCTTAAGTATGAGACCCGAATTTGTTTACCGTCTTTGAGTGGATTTTTCTGAGGTTAGACTTAAACGATGAAAGTATGCTGTAGGCCGGGATAGTCTTGGATAGTCTAATCAAAAAATCCCCAGAAAAATTCACTTCCGGAAAAATATCCGGTTTCGTTTTTGAAATTTTTCATCGGCCATAGCTGACATAGAATCTTAATCTGCACTCAGAATTGGTCTACAAGCAACTTCGTTTAACAAAGTAGAAAAATCGCACCTTTCGACCCTTCATAACTTTTTCCCACTCAACTGAGCGAAGAATTTCCGGAAACTTCAATCTTATTTTTAAAAAATGTGGTTTCTAAAGATACATAGCGCGGACGTTGAAAATGAGCCGTTCTCGGACCCCAGCTCAAAATCACTTCATTTACCAATTTTACGAAGACCACTTATCGCACCGGTACGTGCCCTACATCAAAAGTTGAGGCTTGAAATTCTGCATCGAATGATAAATGGACGGAAGGGTTACAGGTCACGGGAAAAGCTAAAAATAGGTCCCGAAGGCATTTTCTTTACTTAAGAACGCGAGCTCGATATATCACGGGCAACGAAGGTGGAAAACGAGTAGCGCCTGCGCGCGAGGAGTACTACTGTAGGTTAAGGATCGGAAAGCCACATGTCGAATGCGATCAAGATCGTCGCGTCTGTTAGCAGTTATTCGCCTAATTTTTGTTTTTCGCTAATCCAGGGATTCTCGAAGCATTATATTGATGCTTTTGGAGTAATTAGAAGTATGTATTGTATGGTATGAATGTGATGGAATGTGTAGATCAATTAGGTCCGAATAGGCTCTTAACTATGGAAATCGGATTTTTGTGAATTCTTTTCGGCAACAAAGAGCCCGATCGAAATGCGATTTACGTTATGATAACAGTGATTGATGAGCATTAGACTCATATATAGCATATGACATATCGATCTGGACTGGAGTGTTCTGTAGTGTGGGAAAGTACGCTTAAGTATGAAAATGAAAGTTTGAGAATTTTTTTCTCGGCAATGAATGGTCCAATCGAGCTGAAGTGAACTTTATTGTAATCAGCTAACCACACCCTATCGATTGGTATGTGAAATATTGATGAGACAGTGCTAGGGTCGAATCGATCGGCCAGAATCTCAAAATGTCGATTTTTGCAATTTTGGGGCTCCTGGATCTCGGCTCCTGTTGCACTTACAGCGAGCGCAATTAATGCGTTCAATTCAGCTCCTAGAGCTTATCAAAACAAATCAAAAGCTTTTTTCTAGTCGATTCCGGAGCCGAGATACAAAACCCCAAAGTTTGCGATTTTTTGATCGCCAGGGGGTAAGTAGGTAATGCGCAGAATTTTTCCAAAAATGCTTTTTGTTTGCGATTTCGACGAAACTGTCACCGTTTGATAGACTTCGTCGAGCTGATTACAATATGCAAAAATTATTCGCTTGCGGTGAAAACTCGATGAGATATGGCAGTTTACAAAAATGCGCTTAAGTATGGGGATCGAAATTTGAGTACGAAGGGGTGTAATACGAATAGAATTAGCGAGCGGCGAAGCCGCGAGCCCGTATGTGACTGAGCTGTTATTTTTGCCATTTCCTATGTAGGATTTCCACTTCGTACTTCCACGCATTCCTCGGAAATTTACGAAAATATGTACAACCTATGGATCTAGTTGTGGGCGTGGCGAGCCACAGAGAGTGTGGGTGTGGGCAACGCGAGCCAAGGCGACGGGCGACACAGTGGGAGGAGCATGAGTGTTCCCTTTTCGAGAGTATATTTCAGCTCATAGTGGGATAATTTTGACGAAATTTTTCTCGATTTTTCGGTTTTTTTTGCCTGTGCGATGGGCGCGAGCGCAATGGGTGGTCTGTGACGCGGTATGCTCTATGCGACGTTATTTTGCCGAATTTTTTTGAAAATTTTTTGAAATTTTTGGGCTTCATACGCACCGTGTCATTATCATAACTTCGCGTAACGTGCTAGTTTATTGATCTTAATTCACCCTTGTGAATTTCCATACTTGCTTCTCAATGCTCGAAATTCTTGGAGGCTAAACGAAAGCTGAAACAACTTTATTGTTTAGCGATTGGATGTTTCGATCGGCCGCTTCGATGGTTATGTGACTGTTCTTTGTTCTCTCACACTTTCTTCTTCTCGATTAGGAACATGCAATAGCACTTGCGCAAACTTAGAGTAGACTGCCAACTCTTCTAATCCGTCATAATCGATGGACTTCCCAACAGCACTGTTGCGGATTCTGGCCATATGAGTGACCGCGGACCGCGGCTTTCTTGCACTTTCAAATTAAAGTAGTGTAGTGAGATCGTTAACAGCACAGAGGAGTGGTGAAGTCGTCAGAAACGGCAATTTAGAAGAATCGTAATCGCTGTAAAATATGAACCACTCACTTTTCCGCTGGTTTTAACTTGAATTTCAAAACATGTTTTTGTGTTTGTTGCCGAGTCGACCGTTCTGAAAAATGAGCACATAACAACCCAGAAAGTTTAAGGGGAGGGGGAGGTGGAAAGCGAGCTTGGGGAGGAAGAGACGAGGCCTAGTTGGCCCTCGCCTGATTAAATCATGGTTGTTTTGCTTCATGGTTCCCAGTCACGTTTGTCGGATTACTCTCCTGCTATCGTTCAGCGATATCTTCAATAGGTTTGCTTTTCGACATCCATAAATCTAAATGTTTATCATCCTTAAATCGGTTACTTTTCAGGTTCATCGTCCTACGACAGCGTTTCTCGATGAACTCGATCGGAAGCGAAGTCATATGAGCAGCAATAAAACTGCAACGGTTATAAGTGATGTATTTTATAAATGTGACCTCTTTACGGATCTAAAATTTGGGCGCAGCAATCTCGAGCAAGAGGTGTGCCAATTGCTGAACCAAGTATGTGTTCTTTAAGCTAAGGATGCTTCAGTGAGATCATATTATGCAAATTAATGGCCAATATACCGCGGATTTATTTTCACTAATTCGTCACGATTTTTATACATATGCATAATTATTAGTTCATCTTTCAAAGGCATCAAAGCGAGAAGCAGAAAAGCGCTAAAGAACTAAAAACAATACGGTCAAACATCAGTCAGTGGTCCTGTGAGAAAGCAAACGATTTCTTAGCACAATTAATGTTTCATGAAAGAGCTTAGTTCAGTGTAAGTCGAGTTGAACGGTTATTTTAGCATGTTCCACTTGGGTTCTTTAACATTTTCCTCTATGCGGTAACAGAAGGACAATGAATCGCTTCTTGTTGCACTGGACATTAATGATTTTGCAGAATGCTCATTTTGTTAGAGATAAGCATCAATAGCAAATACCGGTTGTAACGATGGAATAAATTTTTGTAAGGGACTTCACTGTTACGCGTTTGCGGTCATCTGCAGTATCAGAAGAAAAAGTTTTATCTGCGCATCTATTCGTTCGTCATTTTGGCCTATATGATTCCTGGCTGGTGACTTTTCATCACAAGCTCGTAGAATGCTGATTAAATGCGGTGTCCATGAATATTTTTTCTAATGCAACCTACTAATCTGTTCGTTTTAGAGATACTCAGAGGAAGTTGCATGTGCTTATAAGATCTTAATTTTCAACCAAGGCACAATGAATGATGAAGGAGTTGCTATAGCCCTTCTTAAAAGGTTACTGATTTAGAAACTGCTTCGTTATTAGATTCCTTAATGATGGCCGTCGTAAAACATGCATAACGAATGCTTGAAACTTTGAACAACAAGTGAATCTTGGTGTAGCAAGAATTGTTTGAAACAAGATTTTCATCCAGAAATAATATTGCTGCTACAAATCAATGAGGTCATCATATTTATGAAAGGCATGTAGTTATCTTCGCTAAAGATCTATTTGACACCCTAAAGAATTGAGTGCTGTTTCATAGTGTGGGGTGATGTGCATTAATGGTGTTTTGTTGAAAGGTTCCAAGAGAAGGTTGCCTCTGCTGCTTGAACAGCATTACCATACTTTATTCTCGCAGTTAGTGTTACAGCGTTCACAGATAACCCATCTTAAGAGTACGGTGCAGTAGAAGATCATTTAAGAATAATAGACCAAAGATCGCAGGAGACGTTGTTTCTAAGGAGGACAAGACAGCTTTTCGCTTTTAATTTATAGGATTTTCGAAGGTATGCAACTAGCTGAGGGGACTTTCGTTCAAAGTAGACCGGTATGTACACTCAGAGACATGTAACAGGCAAAGATCTGCTACTAGAAAAGGTAACGCAGTATTAGAGTTGACAGGTGAAAATTTGGACAAATTGCTTCTTTTGAGCCGATGTTACCCATTCATTGCAATGGAATTGATAAATTTAACTCCTTTCAGGCATCTGAGTCGTGTTATAGGCGATGCGGAAAACAGAAAGTATCACATGTTAGCTTGCTCGAATGCAAACGTCGCTAAAATACTCGAATTGCGGTATGCGGAGGAAGCGCTCGCTTTGTTCGGATACAATCGTGAGGTTTGTTGTGCTGTTGAAGAGCAGTTGATTGTGTGGTCAAAATTACCGATCTAAACGGTTCATCTGAAACGACATCCCATGATTTGCCATTTTTTTGCATCTTCGTGCCCAACATTTCCGCAGAAATTCGATTACAAAGAACTGAAGCCGTCCGTTCACACCGGAAGTGATTCCAGCTGAAATAATCACAACCTTCTCAACGGCAAGAAGGCTGGTTTTATAGTTGCAACAAACAACGCTTTCCATCGGCAGGACATCATTCTACAGTAATACAGTTAAACAAGCATTGAACAGTAATGACGCGTATATCGTTTCAACCATAGAAGTGCGAAATAAACGTCAATAAAATGATGGGATTGAAAAAGTAGATGAGACAACCAACAGCACCGGATAATAACGCCAACTAAGATTGAGAGGAGATGCTACTTGAAATAACTGCAAAATCAAATTGAGCATCGATCTGGCGCTATCGTCAGGAAGCGTTTAATCGAAAAGAACCACTTAACCTCTCTTCAGTCGTTTCGCCTCATAGCGCCGCGTTCAGCAGAACACATACCTTCACATCAACAATTCCTTAAACGCGCCAAACATCTGATCGGTCGTTCAGGTGCGACACTTACAGGATCGTGATGAATTTCAACTAACGTCGAAATTCGATTTCGCTTCGAAAGTTCAACATTTCTTCTGTCACTATTTGATAAAGAATAATTCATTTTAAGATTTTCTCTTCAGTTAATGCGCTCATCAACGCAAAAACATCTCTTCAGCAAAAACTTCGTTCAGATACGGCCGCATTTCGCTGTCACGATTACATTTCTCATACAGGGAGCCATTTTAGCAAATTTCATTCACTACGAATTAGCTGCCGCTTTCGGTTCCCGAATAATCAGATTATTTATGAACCCAATGATATTGAAAATGGGTAAGGCGAGTTTTTAGCTATACGTGAATTGTCGTCATTTTGGCTAAGCGTGAGTTGCCATCATGGTGTTAATATTGCCGGTTAGATGTTATGATCAGCACGTCGGTCAATTTTGGGATGAGATCGCTTCCTTTTTTTTCAGTCGTACTGCCATCGTATTCGATCGATACTTTTAGCGGATGAATGCAGTATTGCCTCTCATGTTCTAGTGGTACAATCTAATGATATGCTCATGTAATTAATCGAGCCGTTTGACTTTAATTGCAGAAGCAGAGCAGAGGTTTCGTGTTTGTTGCCGATGAGAAAAGATTGCTACAATCGCTCGAGCAAATGCGCTCATTTGTTAGCGTACTCGACTGTGACCAAAACAGTGTCATATTGAAGTTGGACCGATCTCTATCGTTGGTGAACCCCGAGAAAGCGTCTCGCGAACACTTCCTTAATTCACATCTTCCTGCATCATTTTACACCTTTAAAACACCTTCGCAGGTAATGCTACCACTTTTTTTTCTGAGGCTATTACAAAAATGTCAAGAAGAAATTCGTTGCCGATGGTAGACGAGATTTAGCAATCCTGTACCCGAACTAAATGCTAGTTCTAACTTATAAAAGTTTTATTCAAAGTTTTTTTTCGATATACGCGCACATGGGAAGGAAAGCTCCGCACAAGGCCGTTCGGACAAATGAGCAAAA
>JPKZ01000885.1:6093-39213 GCA_000803305.1 Toxocara canis
GGTGCAGACAAGAGAAATGTGCGTAGGAGTGGGGAGGGCCAGGAAGTGGGAATTGCACAACCCCTGGCTAGTAAATGTTGTGATACTCGAGAATTTTCGTATCATTTTTTGAAGGAACGCTTCGGCCAGCGCTTCTGCAAAAAAATATGGTCGAAAACAGAGACATATGCAATTGCGCTCCAAATGTTCTCTCCCATCTGCCATAGAAAACGGTGATTCCCCTATCCTGCTAAAGGCAGCAGTCTCACTGGAAATATTCCCCCATCCCTATGTGCTGTGGTATCTGTTCCTTTGGTAGTTCGTTGTAGCCGTCTCATAGTCTTCCCCTCCGTAAAGGTAAAGCTTGCTGCAACTGTCTACTTATCCATGCACTTTCGCGGACCGTGCGCTAGTAGTGTTTGGGTGAGTTAATATGAAAGATGAGTTGTGCCCAATACAAAGGACAAGTCGGACTGCTTGAAAACAGACAGAGGCTAGTCGGCAACCAAGGCGGTAATAATTTGCTTCTGAAATGGAGTTGCAGAAGCTGGGAACGGTATAGTTCCTTGGGAAAGTGAAATAGAAGGCGCTTTTGTGCAGCACTTATTGCGTGTGAACTAAACGCATTGATGGCTATTCACAGCAGACACTAGACCACAGCCAGCCATCGCCGCTTCTCTGTGATGCTGCTGTTTTCCGTTCACGCACCACTCATCAACAGCGGAAAATATTTGGGAATATGCCGAAGGTTTTTGCAACGCAAATCTTTGAGCAGTGTGTGAGTGGGCCGAATGCGGCAACAATTCATCAATGAAATATGAGCGACAAGGTATGAAATTAGCGAAGTAAAACATATGCGGAACGCAAGTGAAACACGCACAAAATATTTAGATTTGGTACTGCTATGGTGCAGTGGAAATTTGTGTGTGGCAAGGAAGATTAAAATTCGAGAAACATGAAAGGTCAAATTCTACGCCGCTTAGCCTGTGGCTATGGAATTTTTAGTGCAAAAAAAATAAAACGTTACGGGCACTAATCGACCATTGAAGAGAAAACAAAACAATTTTAGGGATTCTCGGGATAGTCTTTTCAAAATGTAACGATATGAGCGAATACACTGAAACAGTTCATTCGAAAAGCTCCATTTCGCGAAATCTTCCCTCATATACTCTTTATAAATAGAGGCGAGAAGGTTACAACTTTGAGCAGAATGTTTAATGGGTATTAATTTCAGATGATCCATGTTGACTTCTAGCTCGGCTTTACGGTCCCTTTCGGAAAATGACCGGAATATTTGATTAGAACGTCTCACAACAGAGGTTGGTTAGTTCCGCAGAAACCACGTGGAGTGATCCTGCACCATACTCAAAGCATTTGAACCCACAATTGTTGCCAATTCACTGACAAATTTAATTCACTGACATGTAAGTGGATTCAGTTGTGGAAGAATCGCTGCGAGATTTGTTCCTTCTTTAGTACGAGTAATTCAATTTTAGCGCATATTGATTTGGACCATGATGGCATCTCGAAAAAGAACGAAAATCATTTTTTAAAGCAGAAGAGGCAAGCTTTGACTGGGACGAGAAATCAATATTTTGTTACCAGGGATTCCAAGGAATTGGAGAAAGAGAGGGTGAATGAGCGGGTGAGTGAAATTGAGAGTAAATTGCGCTGCTTCCTCGTCAAACGCTGTAAGTACTTTAAGTATGGTGCAGGATCACTCCACGTGGTTTCTGCGGAACTAACCAACCTAAGCGACGTTCAGCGAACGCAGATGGAAAAGCATCAGTCTGTACCATATGTGTCCGCATTTCTCTTCACTTTATGTCTCGTTCATCAGGATTTTCCAGTTTTTATTATACTGGTTCGCGTCTTGGTTTTCTGCGTCCTGTCGCTCCATTTAGCTATAGCATTGCCTCGTATCAAGCTAAGAGTGCTGAAAAGAAACAATGAGTCTTACGCATGCTAGTTGCATCACATATACTGTTTCATGATGCCGCCTGTTCGGCACTTCTTTCCCCCGTGCCCCAGAATGGTAATATTTGTCTTTAAATATTCATTAAATGGTTTTCTTTCAACTTCTTAGTTTCAAACATTCAGCGTTGTCAACATTCCCATTCTAAAAATAAGCTGACTTCCACTGCAGCATTTCCTTGGGCTTTGATGCCGCTAATGGCCTCCAAACAGCCTCGCAATTCTTCTTCCCTTATTCGTTCTATGTTCGCTCAAAAAAAGAGAGATAAAAACAGGCAAAGAACCTTAGTTCGTTAATTTCGTCGTGCATGGTCTGTTTTCTGCAACGTACACATAAGCAAAAAAGTTAACTTTCGGTACTTTTTTCTGCATGTTTAGGTGAGTCGGATGAAATACATCCAATAAAACCTCCATTTAACTCAAATTTATCGCACATGGGGGTCGAGGGTTGATAATGAAGCGCGGATTGACCCGTGTTCCAGTTTGTCACAAAATCGTCCGCAAAATATACTTCTCCTGGACGCCAGCCACTACTCTTTGTGTTTGTCGCGCAGTCGTTAACTTTCCCCTTCTTCCCTGAAAGTGCAGGACTCTTTTACCTGTTTCGGCATATGCCCTTTCGGCTTTAGGTCGCCGCCAATCTTTTTCATTTCTAAACATATCTACTTACGGTGTGATGGACTGGAATCTCGTCCGTTGATACTGTTGATACTTCCAGATTACTACAATTGAAAGTGACTTTAAAATAAGCCCGACTTCGCTAAGATGCGAATTTAACTAGTCGCCCACATCGGTCTATCGTTTATTTCCTTAGAGATTTCCACTCTAATTAGATTTTCTATTGACATCACTTCAATAGGAGATTCGCAACAGTGCGGTAAATAGGTAATGTTGTCACAGTTAATTTGGCATTTCACGTACGTCTTTTTTTTATGTTCTGAAATATTTTTTGAGCGATTTCAGCCATTCACAAAATGTTATAATAAATGAGCAATATTTTCAAACAAAATGGCATCTGTGTTAACTACATTTCTAAATAACGTAAATGTCTTAGGATTTTTCTGATTATTATCGATTAGAAAAATGTTTGGCCGGAGTGCAGAATGACAGGGAGGAGGGAGAAGAGTTGCGTCTTTATTAAAGGACCGCAGGGAACGATGAAACCTGCAAGGGATTGGTAGGGTTGGAGGGAGGGATGAAGCGAACGGTTAAACAAAACGGTTTCTTTACCTGGGATGCTTACACAACGCAAAAATGATTAGGATATGAGTGAGCATTTGATATCTACAAGAAGCACTTTTGAAAAATTCGCCATAAAGCAATTCTTTTTTACGTATAATCATTGCTGCGAAAAAATCTCAATTTTGTCCAGTGACAGGAATTTGCTCAACATGACTGATTCTGTTCATTATAAAAGCGTATAGAAGTATGACTGGACACTTTGTAGGCGCCTCCGAAAGAGAATAAAAATGCCAACGAATCTCCAAGCAAATTTTTAATCATTCCATCTTTCCCCCATCCCTCCCCCCCCCTCCACCCTTCTATTCATGCTTGAAAGCTTTCCTGTTGTGAGACGTTCTAATCAAATGTTCCCGTCAATTTCCTAAAGAACTGTTGGACCGTAAAGCCGAATTCGAAACGAATATCGTTCACCTGAGATTAATGCCTATCTAACATTGAGCTCAAGTTTAAAACATTTTTCGCAGGTACTTATGAAGAGTAGGATAGGAACTGAAAAAGAATAGAATTTATCGAGGCTTGTTTGTTTAGGTGACCTCTTAGCAAACTGGCGATTTTCATTCTAATGAAACCTAGTACTTCCATAATTGTTTGCATCACGGCAACATTATATTAATCAGCTGAGAACTGAATGCAGTACATTTGCGTCAGCCATGTTATAGCGATCTTATACTTGTTTGAATGCGTTGCAGATACGTCAGCAACTCAATTCAAAAACGTTAACTCAGTGTCTTTCCAGATTATTGAAATGTGCTATTCTCGAAACTTAACAAAGGAGCGAATAAAGAACCTTATCGGCCAATAGACAAGCACTCTTTATTAACGCAAATATGACTGACTACTAATATTTCCGCAACGATGAAAAAATTTGCATTTATGATCATCAATCACATTAGATGTTCTGTTTGGCGAAGAACCGCTAATGGAAACGACCTGAATTAGCCGTTAAACCTCAGCAACAAGTCGCTCGCATATCGTTTGACGCTTAGTTCAGTTTTGCTCATAGCAGTACATTTAAGTACACTTTTCAGCATCGTTTTGTCATGAATGCAAAGCGCATGATGTAAGTGCATGAGAGAGCTTTGCAGAAAACATCCATAGCATATGCCTTATTTTGAAAGAAAATAAAAGTAATTAGGGTGTGTTCTCTTCAGCGAAATTAAAAATAGAATCAAACAGCGCTTTTCAAATGTGCGCGTTTTCGATGGTATTGAAAAGCGACTTTTTTTTCAATCTCAACAGTTTTTCCTCCGCTACGTTTTACTGATGGCGCATTTTGTCGAAATTTTGCGAACTTATTAATTTAATAATAAGTATAGTATTTATATTGAAATGAATTAAGCGCTGATGATGCTATCACTGCCGGCTAATGTACATTAATACACGTTGTTCGGGCAGCAGGCCAATGTCAACAATTCCACGACCGCTTGTACAATTCTTTTTCTCTTCTGATACCAATATAAGCAATACACTCCGACTGGTTGAAAATGCACAGAAAATTTCCACCTTTAGAAGAGTTATGATTTACCCTGCGGATCAATGGATTAGTTTGAAAGTGGTGCAACGGCTGAGTATCTAGGGCATGGATTACGCTCATCACTTCAGCTCCAGTGGTTTCCTACTTGAAATTGTCACACAGATAGGTGCACACACGCAAAACATGCGCACAGCGATGATATCATCATAATGCGCTTTGTTGGTACGAAATTTTCAAAGAGGAAAAAATTCATTGTTGGAGAAATCGAACCATTTTTCGGTTTCGCACATTTATTTAAAGCAAGAAATTCAATTGGCATTCTTTATTACACCACAACTGAGCTGGATTATGAAGAGGTAAATCAAACTGAAATAAACTCATTTCACAACCGCAGCAGGTCACTTTCTAACAACACTTCTGAGTACACTGAGCTTACGCTTACCGATTCAAATTACGTTCTACAATTCGCTGCCGTTGCATATTTTTACAAAATTAATTCGTATCAAATTATTTATCTGCTCTGCTGTTATGTGTTTTGGCAATTCTTTATCTGCAAAAAAATGTGCTTTACAAACGAAAATTCGCTAACGCACATTATGGTGATGTCGTGTTCATGCTTTTATACGCATTTACGTATATATCTGTTCGGTAGTTTCAGCTCATGAACGAGTGAAGTTAGGGTAATGAAATTTTCTGACTATATTGTAGATTCCACTGTTATTCCGCATAACCATTTTCACACAAACCCATCGAATACGGCGTTTCCAGAGAAGCTAGAGACAATTGAAATCCAGAAAAAAAAAGTCGCATGCATTGAAATCAATTGAAACCAAAAAAAGGCAATTCTTGAGTCTAAACACTCTCAGTTTGAAAAAAAAATCTTATTCAGAAATTTTTAAGTAAAATTTGTATTCTTAAGTTTGTGGACAATGGATGAAACGGAATAGTTTGATTAGCGAAGTCGCGGCGGCGGATGCTGCTCGTTTTAAGTGTTCTAATAATGCTAGAAGTAACTGCCTCAGCGCCTGCAGCACCATGTAGGTCCACAGATTCATTGGCTTTTTATGTCCCTTAGCTGAACACCTTTGTTGAGAATATTTCTTTTCATCAACGTTTTGTTGGGCTTCACGAAACAAACAAACAAAAAAATGATAATTTTAGTATAGGAAGGCACTCAATAAGCGATCATCGTGACACATCATAACAACAACGAAATGAAAAGTGCGAACAAATTTATAGAGCATCCGATCAAATTTTAAAAGTTTTTGGTTCACTCGTTGAGATGGATTTCTTTTCAATGATTTCGTTTCCTCATTTAAAAAAATATTATTCCCTTAATTATGAAAACTATCTTACATGTATCAGTAACACTTTTATTTACAGGTAATTAAAATGATTACAATGTATTAATGCAACAATTCTATCTGTAATGGTAACAGTCTTTCCGAAAAGTGTAGTTGTATTTCACGAAAGCATAAAACTGAAATAAAAAAAGAAACGAAATGGTAAGAAAGCGTTGGCCAGTTACAATATGCAAAAGCTTCTTTGTTAAACGATCAATTATCAACGAAAAGATGAATTCGACGCTATGATGGAAGTTTATCGAATAGATCGTGTTGAGAACATAAACAAAACACACCGCGGCCAACAAAAATTTAACAGTCATCGTGTTAAGTTAATTTTTTATTTCTTAAAGAAAATGGAAACAATAGACAATCACGTTCTTTCCTTTCCTTCCAAACAGTTTTGTGATGATTGTATATGGAATATATGTTCAAAGAAAAACATCAGCAACTAGAAAATGGAATCGAAAGGAACGGTAATCGCAAAGTAGTATCAAAGGATTACAATTAGTTTAAAAATGAACTAATCGCTTAAAATTTTAGAATACAGAATGACGTAATAAGCGATACAGCCTTATCTGACTTCCACTGATGACATAGCAGGATTTAAAAAAAAGCCAGTTTGATGCTTGCTCTGAACTATAACTTCGTAAAGATGGTAATTAATAAGCAATTCACCAACGATAATTCTCCTCATTTGAAAACACTCAAACTGAAGAACGAATTTTTATAAACGAAGTTATTAAACGTGATATTACGAATTCACATCACACGACCAATGAGAGACGACCAGATGCGGCAGTAGGGTCGGGAATGGCAAACGCTTTCATGCGCGCATAGAATTGTAACAATTACGGCAGCTGCTTCCACCTACAATCATTTCTGCATCAAATTGAGCCAGCCGGCTGTGCATCATCGTTGTTTTTGTTAGCAAAAAAGGAGTATCCAATGGAGACATTTAATATTGGCAGTAATTTGAGCGTCGGTTTGTGCGTTTTTGAGATGAGCAATGAAGCTGCACAAAATAAGAATCGTGTTTTTTCTTTAAATTTCAAATTTCAAATGAAGAAAAGAGCACAGAAGACGTGTGATCGGAGGCAAACGTATGATAGCAGGTGAAGGAGGCAAGAAAAACGAAAACTTTAACGATTGTTGATGCCGTTCCTACGGTGTATTTTTGGTGTAATGACTATACTGCACTTTTCTCGAGAAAGCAATCAGCTCTTTGTATTTTTCAACAAGATATAAATATTCTGTACTACGAAGTGCGTGGACGTCTAAGCACAGTGCCACTAATGCATTGTTGTCCCATGATGCGATACATTAACTGCAGAAAATATTAGTATTTTTCGTATAAACGACATTATTGAATGTGGTACATGAAAATAGAAGCTGCATAATTCTTTTCAAGATGTTCAACTCTGTACGCGGAATAGCTAAAGCACAACTGCAGATATTTTGCACCTAATGAGTATGCGCCATATAGCACCTCCAGAAGCTACGACTACGTCGTGGAATGCGAGAAAATACCGTACTCTGCTGCATTCCGGATTGTTCAATCCGTGCCAATATGATATTGCAGCATGTTGTACTACGGTGGAGTAGAAAGGGTTCAAGTACTTTTGGTACAGTTGACATCACTGTCAACGATACGCAACAATAACAACTAAATACCGCTTTAAAACCGACACTAAGGCGTGCACATATATCAAAGAATGAACTAAATGGCAACAAACGAGTTTCGAGAAGAATACATATATGCAAAATTCAAAAGAATTGCTATCGGAGAGGGGGGTGAAGTAAAAAATTTTAAAATTCATAGAGAATGGAAAAATTTTCAGGAATGAAGGCAACGAGAACCACTTAATTTTTGCGGTGTATCTATCCAGCGCTTCCATCCCATTGTTTGGGGGCTTGTTTCTAATTTTGTTGTTCTTATACGCTCTGGCAAATTTGCGATTTGTTATTTTGCTGAAAGAGGAAACGTAATGTTGTGGTCTTAGCGATTTAGAATGCCGAACGGATTCGCCGCCGGATGACCTCATCCCACGATAACCACGACTTGGCCAAGAAGTTTTGAAAAATTTCTTTCTCGAATTTATGAAAGACAGCAAACATAAGCTATTAGGCTTGTTCCGAAACGCTCTAGTGTGCCTTTATTTCTTTTGTGCGATGCTTTGTCTCGAGTTAGTTGCAGTCGCATTTTTTGATTCCTCCTCCCCCCTCCCTCTTCCCTACCATGGCCACTCTTCGTTACGGGCTTCCTCGTGCGTATATGTTTGTGTTTGTTTGTTTGTATTGTGATTTCGGCTAGGGAACTTGGATGTTTCGCGCTAGAGCAATCGGTGTGGGAACTTAAAGATGTGATTTCGAGAGATATGATCACGTAGTTTCTGTTGAATCTTGGCAAAGTTGAATAAATTTATTGCTAGTCGTCGGAAACACTTTTGAGCACCACGATGATCCAAAAAGACATTTGACTGAGCTGACTAAAACCTTATAAAATCACGTGAGTTTTCTTTAGTGAGGTTTCGTTTAACACATTTCAATCTCTTTTTTTGTTGCATTTTGGTGACATCTCATTCGGCTGTCACTGAAGCTGATTGAAAGAAACTGAAAAGGGAACCAACTTCTGACAGTTTCTTTTCAACGAGACACTTATCAAATATTTCATTTAATAGATGCAAATGTAATTGGCTCATATGTAAGTTGTCTTTGTGCAAAGATTCGCGCGGAGGCATTATGACTTTTCACGTTCGTATATGTGATGTGCAGCCGAACAAGATCTATTTTTAAATTTTTTATTCATTTGTTTTTAAGCGCAATTCTTAACTGTTAGAGTGCTTAATTAATACATTGTCAGAGTACTTAGTTAGTGCATTGCTAGAGTACTTAACTAATACATTGTTAGAGCACTTAATTAGGGCACTGTTAGAGCACTCAATTAGTACGTTGTTAGAGTACTTAATTAGTACATTGTTAGAGTACTTAATTACTACATGTGTGAAAACTGCGAACAGCGTTCTTTGAGTACTAACGATACTAACCACTCTTAGATGTAAGCAGTTATCATCGCTAAATGCACAGCTGATTGCTGTTATTGCTCTCGTCATGGTTCAAACGAGTTCATTTCATTCAGCTGTGAAGTATTAATTTGTTAGGCAAAAGAGAAGTCTACCTGTATTACGAAAACAGTGCGGAAAATTTCGTCGTGGGGAAAATTTTGCGGTGAGCCATCACAAATTAGCTATTGCGTTTTGAATGCGATCATCCATTTCGCAATGTACTGGTTTGTTTTGTTGCTCACTTATTGGATCCCAAGAAGGAAACTTTCGTGTTGATAGAAATGATATGAAGTTGGCTATCATTAATGATAATTTCGTTGTTGTGACATAAAGAGGTCGTAAGAGAGGAAGATGAACGTAGGCAATAGTTTTCGCAAAATGTTTTTCTTTTCACCTCGCTGTGTTGCCTGGATCTTAGGTGGAAGAAAACTGTCTCATTTTGAAGTGAGAAAGAATTTCTACAGAGAAATTCAAAATTTTCGAAAAAAATTAGCTCTCAACAAGATTTTACATTTTTCGTAACATAAGGAATTATTCGTAAATCGCAGCATGCCCCCTCATCTAGGATTCTGGAACTTTTACCAGTACTTAATTTATACTAAAGATCGGGTAAGGGGTCCGTTCCTCCAACTGCCCTGCCCCTTCAGTCCCGCCGTCTCTATATACGCCATTAAGCGTGACGGAAAAAAAAGGAACGATCACGCATACCGGAAATAAAGGAGACGTGAGCAAGTTAGCTAAAATATTTCATTTTGTAACCAATTTTTTTTTCGGGCGAAAATGTCAACGTGATGGAGGGATATGACTCATCTGTTGAAAACTGTTGGTTAAATCATGAAAATGCGTCTAACTGAAATAACGATTAGCAAAGAAAGAACACTTTAGGTATTTTAATTGCTCAAAAATATATAAATTGTAATCAAACTTAAGAGCAAAAATTTGTAAGGAAAAAAATCGACTGTATGAGAAATAAAACAAATTAAAGCCGGCTACAAGTGTTAGCATGAAGCTTTAAAAAAAGCCTAATCGCTTACTAAGCGAGTGCAAGTCTAATTCAAAATTCGGACGACCGAACAAGTTGATGGTCCATTTGCGCGCCGAGCACAATCGAACAATATAAAAACTTCAATGTCTTGTACTCTCAAACTCAGTTTCTTCGTCGAAAATGCATCCAGTCATCGGAACGAACTAATATTGAATGCTATCTTGTCGACCGGAAGTGGCGTCGATCGAAGCGGTTAGAACCGATGTGTTACCGTTTGCAGTCGAAGCGCTCTAACACTTAGCAGCGCTGAATTTTTGGCTGTAATATGCAGTACCTGCCATCGGCATGATCGCGCTTTTTGATAGCCTATGAAAATATTGTTGCTTATTATCTACTTAGCCTATTGTCCGATCGTTCGATCGATAGGCCGTTATCCACTAAACGTCCTTGTGACCGAGGCAATATGCCTTTTTTTGTCATTACTTTCTAATTCACAATCTAATGCGGCTGCGCTTTTTGTGCACCAACATAAGTGACCTTTGTTGCATGCACGGTGAAAATCAGTAATTTTGTATCTGCCAAAATGAAGAGTTCACATTCTTATTAAAAGCATAAATGCTTGCGCTGCATCAGTTATGTTCCCTATATTCTTGCAGGCAAATGACCTGATTTAAGACCGTAATTAATGTAAACGAAGGCAGCCCTTATTGCTCGGTAATCAACTGATGGATGCGAGAGGGACGGATGAGGCAGAAAATCTAGAAGGTGGAGGGGCGGGGGGTGTTAAGCCGACGAAAAAGCGAACGTAAAATCTGTAGATCATCAGTAAATAATTTGCCGCCGCAACCGACCGTGCAGACTCTTTCAGCATATTATTTCCAAGAAAAGATTACTTGCGCCGGTGGTTAGTGACACCGAATACGGAGGCACCTTGATATTAAACTGCATATATCTCATCTCTTAAAGGCACTGATAGTCGAGTAGGCGGTCAAGGCAATTCATCTGCATATCTCCAAGGACAGCGAAACACGCTGACAAGCACCTAATAAGTCAACATTCGAGGGATTCCTACAACACTTAAGAAGTCGATCATGTTCGACCATAACAAGCTGATCCGGTGCTACAACAGCACCATTTTAAACCCGTTTCTGAAGATTGCTCTTTTCAAGAAGTGAAACGCATGTTTCTCTTCTTTTTTTGCAATCGGTATGTACTGGTAATTCTCCTAGCCAGCGAGTGACTGAAGCCATTGGCTACGAAGTTATCCAACAATGGGCCTCAGTTCCCTGCACGCCAAACGCTCCATTCCACAGCGCCGGTGGGACGAAAAGTGTTTGGCGAGAGGCTGCTAAAAATCTCAGGTGCAACGGCCGGCACACCCTGTGGACTTAGGCTCTCGTTATGCACCTACAACTGCAGGTCGCTATCGAGAGTGGACCGGTCAAACTATCTCATGGAGGAGAAGAAGATAGGCTGTGATGTCCTGGGAACTAGTGAAACACGTCGCACAGCATCCCTCAGAGCACAATATGAAGACGGAAGCTCGTTATATCTTGGAGAAGGCGAAGGCGTCAGAAGAACAGGAGGAATCGGTTTCATCACAAGTAAAGATTGGTCTGCGAAAATAGCTCCATGTCATATACGTTCGGCGAGAGTCGGAACACTTTTTCTACAGTTAAATAAGAAGAAAACGCTCAAAGTTATTTAAGTATACGCCCCAGCAGTGGAGAGCACAGTCGAAGAATTAGAAGAGTTTTATGACGATTTAGACGAAGAACTCTCCAAACTATCGTCATTTATCGTAGTAATGGGCGATTTCAACGCGAAACTAGGAAGAAGTGCACCTGGTGAGCATTATATAGGCAAGCATGGATTTAACGAGCGTAACGAAAGAGGTAACCGACTGGCTGAACTTGCAGAAGCACGACACCTGTACGTCGGAAACAGTTGGTACAGGAAAAAGCCGAGTAGAAGATGGACCTGGATCTCTCCAAACTCTGAAGTAAAAAATGAAATAGATTATGTTCTCGTGGATAAATTGCGCATTCTAAGAGATGTAGGCGTGATACCGCTATTCTAAACGTCCTTGTGACCGAGGCAATATGCCTTTTTCTGTCATTACTTTCTAATTCACAATCTAATGCGGCTGCGCTTTTTGTGCACCAACATAAGTGACCTTTGTTGCATGCACGGTGAAAATCAGTAATTTTGTATCTGCCAAAATGAAGAGTTCACATTCTTATTAAAAGCATAAATGCTTGCGCTGCATCAGTTATGTTCCCTATATTCTTGCAGGCAAATGACCTGATTTAAGACCGTAATTAATGTAAACGAAGGCAGCCCTTATTGCTCGGTAATCAACTGATGGATGCGAGAGGGACGGATGAGGCAGAAAATCTAGAAGGTGGAGGGGCGGGGGGTGTTAAGCCGACGAAAAAGCGAACGTAAAATCTGTAGATCATCAGTAAATAATTTGCCGCCGCAACCGACCGTGCAGACTCTTTCAGCATATTATTTCCAAGAAAAGATTACTTGCGCCGGTGGTTAGTGACAATTAATGTAAACGAAGGCAGCCCTTATTGATTTTTATTTTTCTCGGTAATCAACTGATGGATGCGAGACGGACGGATGAGGCAGAAAATCTAGAAGGGGGAGGGGCGGGGGGTGTTAAGCCGACGAAAAAGCGAACGTAAAATCTGTAGATCATCAGTAAATAATTTGCCGCCGCAACCGACCGTGCAGACTCTTTCAGCATATTATTTCCAAGAAAAGATTACTTGCGCCGGTGGTTAGTGACACCGAATACGGAGGCACCTTGATATTAAACTGCATATATCTCATCTCTTAAAGGCACTGATAGTCGAGTAGGCGGTCAAGGCAATTCATCTGCATATCTCCAAGGACAGCGAAACACGCTGACAAGCACCTAATAAGTCAACATTCGAGGGATTCCTACAACACTTAAGAAGTCGATCATGTTCGACCATAACAAGCTGATCCGGTGCTACAACAGCACCATTTTAAACCCGTTTCTGAAGATTGCTCTTTTCAAGAAGTGAAACGCATGTTTCTCTTCTTTTTTTGCAATCGGTATGTACTGGTAATTCTCCTAGCCAGCAAGTGACTGAAGCCATTGGCTACGAAGTTATCCAACAATGGGCCTCAGTTCCCTGCACGCCAAACGCTCCATTCCACAGCGCCGGTGGGACGAAAAGTGTTTGGCGAGAGGCTGCTAAAAATCTCAGGTGCAACGGCCGGCACACCCTGTGGACTTAGGCTCTCGTTATGCACCTACAACTGCAGGTCGCTATCGAGAGCGGACCGGTCAAACTATCTCATGGAGGAGAAGAAGATAGGCTGTGATGTCCTGGGAACTAGTGAAACACGTCGCACAGCATCCCTCAGAGCACAATATGAAGACGGAAGCTCGTTATATCTTGGAGAAGGCGAAGGCGTCAGAAGAACAGGAGGAATCGGTTTCATCACAAGTAAAGATTGGTCTGCGAAAATAGCTCCATGTCATATACGTTCGGCAAGAGTCGGAACACCTTTTCTACAGTTGAATAAGAAAAAAACGCTCAAAGTTATTTAAGTATACGCCTCAACAGTGGAAAGCACAGTGGAGGAATTAGAAGAGTTTTATGACGATTTAGACGAAGAACTCTCCAAACTATCGTCATTTACCGTAGTAATGGGCGATTTCAACGCGAAACTAGGAAGAAGTGCACCTGGTGAGCATTATATAGGCAAGCATGGATTTAACGAGCGTAACGAAAGGGGTAACCGACTGGCTGAACTTGCAGAAGCACGACACCTGTACCTCGGAAACAGTTGGTACAGGAAAAAGCCGAGTAGAAGATGGACCTGGATCTCTCCAAACTCTGAAGTAAAAAATGAAATAGATTATGTTCTCGTGGATAAATTGCGCATTCTAAGAGATGTAGGCGTGATACCGCTATTTAACACTGGAAGCGACCACCGCCTGGTACGAGCGAGATTATTTATTGACCAGATAGGTGAAGCGAAAAGAAAACTGAAATCGAGCGCTGCACGAGCACCGAAAGAAATGGACGAGAATATCTTCCAAGCAAAGTTATCCTCTAAAGACTGGAGCTTGAAAGAAGACACAGATGAAGACTACCATCAATTCATAAAAACCATACAAGACTGTGTATCAGAGGCTAGAAGAAGGCAGTTGAAGGCAATGCTTCTTGAGATGGAGCAAACGACAGCTAATACTTTGCAAATCGTAGCTGTCAGCGTTAAGGAACAAAGATGGTGAACCAGTTAAGAGCAGAAAAGGAATGGAGGATATATGCAAAGAGTTCTACAGAGATCTCTTTGCTTCTATCGACAAAGCTCCAGGCAAAGACGGCCTAACAATAAAAGTACTAAGGAGTGGAGGATACAAGATATTCAAGGAACTAGCTCGCAGATTCACTCGCTATTTGGTAATGCAGAAGATACCGGCAAAATGCTTCTTGAGATGGAGCAAACGACAGCTAATACTTTGCAAATCGTAGCTGTCAGCGTTAAGGAACATAGATGGTGAACCAGTTAAGAGAAGAAAAGGAATGGAGGATATATGCAAAGAGTTCTACAGAGATCTCTTTGCTTCTATCGACAAAGCTCCAGGCAAAGACGGCCTAACAATAAAAGTACTAGGGAGTGAAGGATACAAGATATTCAAGGAGCTAGCTCGCAGATTCACTCGCTATTTGGTAATGCAGAAGATACTGCCAAAATGGAAGGAATCAGAGACAATCCTGCTTCACGAAAAGAGCGACAAAGAATCATATAATTACCGCCCCATAAGCCTATTGTCACAGGTCTACAAGCTGTTCATGAAGGTAATCAGTAACAGATTATCTTTTCAACTAGATGAACAGCAGCCGAGAGAACAAGCAGGATTCAGAAGAAACTTTAGTGTTGTAGACCATTTATTTACGATAAATCAAATATTAGAAAAGTTGCCGTTATGTATAGTGTTTGTGGACTACGAGAAGGCTTTTGATAGTGTCGAAGTCGATGCGGTGCTCCAAGCTTTAGTCGATCAAGGAATCAGTGAGCTTTAGTCGATCATGCTGAAGGAAGCAAACTCTGGCTGCAGCACGGAAATAACGTTATTTGACAGAGCAGTCAGGATACCTTTGAGAAATGGAGTAAAGCAAGCTGACACCATTTCGCCAAAATTATTTACGGCCTGCTTGGAAATGGTGATGAGGAAGATTAAATGGAAAGGTGGAATCGTTGTCGATGGCGAAAAATCAAACCACCTTAGATTCGCAGACGATATCGTGCTGTTTGCATCAAACAGCACCGAACTGACACAGATGCTGCGAGAACTTGAGAATGAAAGCAAGAAAGTTGGATTAACAATGAATCCACAGAAGACGAAATACATGCGCAGCAATTCGCAAAATGGTAGGATACCTCTGAGGAGTGGAGTAAAGCAAGCTGACACCATTTCGCCAAAATTATTTACGGCCTGCTTGGAAACGGTGATGAGGAAGATTAAATGGGAAGGTGGAATCGTTGTCGATGGCGAAAAATTAAACCACCTTAGATTCGCAGACGATATCGTGCTGTTTGCATCAAACAGCACCGAACTGACACAGATGCTGCGAGAACTTGAGAATGAAAGCAAGAAAGTTGGATTAACAATGAATCCACAGAAGACGAAATACATGCGCAGCAATTCGCAAAATGGTCCACAAATAAAACTACGACAAGGACTCATCGAGGAAGTGGATCATTTCATCTATCTTGGCCAAGAAATAAACATGCCCCACGATATGAGTGGAGAGATTTGCAGAAGAATGCGAGCTGGTTGGAGGTGTTTCGCAGAAATGAAAGAAGTTTTGACAGCCAAACTCGATCCAGATATACGAGCTAGAATTTTTAATACAACCGTCGTCAAAACAATGACTTATGGAAGTGAAACGTGGTTAGTATGTTTTATGAGATCAGGAAGAAGAGAAAACGATGAGTAACAGCAAGCCAACGCATCTATGTCAAGTGCCAGAAAGCGTTAAACCAGACGGACACTGCATGAAAAAAGGACGACAAACATCTGAGGAAACCATCTGCTGCTTGCAAAACAAAAGTTCACATTCTGGAGCTAGAATATCAGAAATTAAAGACGTCGGTAAGCTATTTGATTTTTCACAAATTGTGATAAGTGTATTAAGAAATCTCTTCCCGTAATCCGATTCGGCTAGGCACTTCTTGAAGTGTATCATAATGTTCAGTTCGCTTAGATTAGGTTATTCTAAAAATTTTTGGGATAAGCGAGAAGGATTTATGAAATTATTCACATTCACCTTAAATTAATGCTCACATGAAAAGCTTTGGATGCTTTATATAGGTATCGAATGATGAAAATTTTTCAGAGTTCACTTCGCTATATTACTCAACAATTTCGTAATAAAATCATCAGGAACATGCATTTCTGAGAAAAAATTTGATGTTTGTAAAAAGCGATCTGAGCAAATTATTCATTTAGTCTTATGGAAATTTCTTCACTTCAAACGATCCGAATTTCTCTCTCTTTCTTTCCTTCTCTCTCCCTCCCTCTCTCTCTTTTCCACGCAACCAAGCATATAACAAATAAAAGTATTCTCGCAAGCTCAGTTGAATTAGCACAAAAATATGAGGACGTAATCTCGAGGAAAACTGCGTAGATAAGATGGGAAGAAGACGTTGACAACGCTGGCGTTTGTTAGCACAGAAGGCCGTCGTGTATAAGCAAATAAAGAGAGGAAGCAAGATCTGGTTGTAACATGAATGGCATGCTTACAATAAAGAACAAATGCGCCCGCTGATTTAGTTGATGCGCAAGAGGCCCAAGGGACCGGCGTTCCGTCCATCGAGCGTTACTCTCGGTGATTGCCACTAACATATGTTGTTCATTCCTCCAAAACACCATTCATCTTACATTCATTCCCGCTGAACGTGCTAACGACGCATATGAGAACGTTCTTATTAGGGAGGGCGAAAAATGTAGAGAAAATCTGAAAGTTTCGTATTACAAAAGAGTATAGAGCTTCATCAGCAAAATGCGAATGAGGAGACTGATTTACGTTCTCGCTCCTCGTGGTAAAAGCCATCAGTAGACTGACAGTAGAAAGGTAGCACGCCTTGAGAGCTCATTAAAATTATAAATGTCTGACTCGGAATTGCTAACTGCAAAGAAAAATTTATAGTGGTCTTAAAATAGACGCTACACCAATGCTTTAAAGAAGCATTTTTGTATTCAAAGTGACTCGACGCAATTAGGGCAAAGATGATGCAGAAAACAGTGAAAAGAACATTTGGTGAGAGGAGCGTCGACGGGGATAAGCTCATTCATTTTCGAGATCAACAGCAAACATGCCAATAGTCGCTGTTCACGCGTTGAAATGAGCATGAGCGAGCGAGCTCTTGCAATTCACCGCCAAAAACCGAAAATGAAACAAAACAATAACAACTACCGTTCAGTAGGATCGCCTTTTCCAAATGGGTTTCTAGAAGGGAATTTCTCCGATTTTTCGACTGCTCCTCCCCCCCCCCCCTTCCGTGTCCTTGTGATCTCTTTCAGGCGGTTCAAATAGGTACATTTGTAAATATATACACTAGCAAGTATTGCAGTATATCGTTGCGGAACTATTCGACTGTCACATTCAGGTAATCACCTTCACCATAAAGTTTGCTTTACCTCGCAACACAGTTCCTCAGTTTTGTACAAACAGCACAAATATTTTCCGCTGTTAATCCCCTTCTAAATCTTCCTTCTCTTGATGCGAGGAACAATCACTGTTAAAAAAAGACCACAGTATTCCACCATATTACCTCAAAAAAGTCCTTCGAGGTTTATGTTCTACGATATCGCGGTAGCAGCCCTGTTCCTCATGGCGATCGCAGCATGGCGTTGTCTATAATTCCATGCGACGAGAGATTAAAAAATTGATCATGGCAGAGCAGTTGCTCCAGAACAGGTCATTGTCGAGAAAGGCAAATGTTTTATTGTTAAATATTGCAAGAAAGATTGTCTTCGAGACAGTTCGGTACCGTATGAATCTATTCCCTTTCAATGATGAGGACTCTAAATGCAAAAGCAAACGCAGGAATGAGCCATGAGCTTAGAGTAGAATTTGCAACCTTTTAATACGGACCTAGTTTGTTCTATGGGCTTATGAAACAATCATAAGAAGTTGTTGAAGGTGGAGGAGTGAATAGGTGGGAAGCAGAGGGGGGAGGTGAAGGAAAGAGGAAAGTGGAGCGGATGGTATCAACATTGATATACGAAAATTATTTCATAAATTATTTCTTCCCTTTGCATATCCAATGAAACGACGGCGTGAAAACCACCATACGTCATTTTGGAAACTTCTCACACCATCATGTAAGGCGTAACGTCTTCAATAGAACGGCGAAGCAGAAGCAGCAGCTAACAAAGGAGATGGTGATTAGCAAAGCAAGTAAAAGTTTAGTTGCGTTGAGGATAAGCCGAACATATTCCTCATCGACGCATTATCGATGCGACATTTACATAGAAAAATATCTCTTAATTTTGTCGCTTTCAAAAACTGAGCAGCATATGCAACTTAGTAGCTTTCGGATGAACGTTTTGAGCAAAAATCTTTTAACGCGCGGCGCCGTTCAACATCATTAAAGAAGCATCGGCCAGAATGTGCACTATAAAACCATTTGCACGTCAGAGCACAACTCGCAACATTGGAATACTCAGCAGCGTGTACTCCTTCACCTCTTATCGAAGGCGTCACTGGATTTCGGTGAAAGAAATCGTTGCATAAAAGTAATAAGGCGAGATAATCTAAAGAGCATAACTCGCCATAAAAGATCACATCGAGTCGCTTCGTTTTCGCGAGAGACACCTAAAAGAAAATACGAATTGATTTCTTCTCAAAACGACGACGATGGCTGTCAATTTAAAAAATCAAAAAGCTCAATTTCAAAAAGAGGGACTGTGCCAGGCATCACAGTAATTATATACTGTTATAAAACTATTGATGCTGGTACAATATATAAATTACAACTTGAAAAAAGTGTGAACCACACCGAAAGTAGTGGCTATGGCTCGAAGTCAAATCAATCAAGCTGATTTAAAATGGCGTATGACGCTTCCTTTAAGAAGATGTTAAGAGGAGAGCATCTAGTGTACGGCATAAAATTAATAAGTAAAATATCCTGATGAAGGAGCAGAGACCCATTCGCGCATGTTTCTTGAACTTTCCTCTCTCTCTGCATGTTAACAGTGCTAAGAAAAAATTATAGACAATATATTTGTTGAGCATTAACGAGACGACTGTACAATATTTTATTCTTCATATTGTTTCGGAACTAATTTCTTCCTCGGAGATCGCATGGATGGCAAAGGACCAATCGATAATATTATTGTGAATAATTAACGAAATGCGACTAACTATGAGAAGAGCATTTACGACATAAAATAATTAGTATTATGGAAATGAACGCGAAGAACGTCAGAGAATTTGCAACACCTCACAATAAACGCTCACAGGTGAAGCACATTCACTTTTAGATGAACTCATAAGATAAGGGACAAAGTTTTGAGCGTTTTTGCACAACAGCAAAACCGTATTATGGTTGCAACTTGGTCAAACTAATAGTGAAACAATTCTCGCTTGCTTATCTCGTTTATTTTATTTTTGTTGAGCGTTCCCTTCACGCAATCAACGACCGATCTCTTGAAACATTTGCTGAAAATGGCTCGCCACATAGCTTTTCCAAGCAGTCATCGAACATTTCGATTGTTCATCCTGGGATGAACTCCTACCTATATATCGTTCAAATTTCGCTCGTCATTGTAATGTTGCGATTATCTCATTGCCTTGGCAACACTCGTATTCTCAAAAGCGCATTCATCGGCGAAATATTCAGATTCGACCAATTGTCGGTTTTTTTTTGGTTTTCTCTTTCGGAGTTTAGGCGCAAACTATTTCCTCTCGCTTAATTTTTTTTGTCTTCTGAAAGCCCTGTCGATGCCGCTTTAGAGCTTTCATTTTCCTGTATGTAAAATTTGGACAACTAAGTCGTGTTCAGTTTGGTGGGCAATCGCTTAACGTTAGAGATCTTTGACCGGGAATCGTTAGTTCGAGCCTGCTGCAGCCGGTTTTTTTAATACTTGAATCCAGAGAAAACATCTTTTCGATAATCGTTTTCGATAAACGGCCTGCCTCGCTGCCTTTATCAACAACCACTGATCCTCTCCTGCGCATTTCCACATGCGTGCAAACAAGCCATAATTGACAATCTGACAATGCTACCCTGATCCTTCGGCCTCTTCTACCGATCGCTTTCCAATCGAATCTCTCTTCATAAGTCGATCCCGATTTCGTTGTTGGGATGTTGAAGTAGTTTTCATCATTAGGCCGAATTTACGGCCTCAAGTTTTGGGACAAGAACTTCAGTAAAACACGCCTGAGGGTATTTAACATACTGAAACTGAATATTGACTTCACCTTCCGCTGTGTCCACTTCTCCCATTTCAACCACCCACCCCCCCTCAAAAATGTTCAAGTACCTCTCATAAGGGCCCCACGGGGTTGTGTTTTAGAACTGTTCAAAGGTTTTATGTCGAACGAAAATTAGAAAGTAATTCTTTAAGTAAGTCAACAATACCACTAATTTTTGAAGTCATGTAAGATTTCGTAAAGAAACGCACGAAGAAAACTCGAGAAAATTGCAGCAAATTTTTTCACGAATTGTCGCTATTGTGGAACAAGAGTAGTGAAAAATGCGGTATTTATTATGCAGCGTATTTCGGATGCCAATTTGAGGTTGATTCGGTATTCTCGATGGATAGGTCTTCGTATACACATGAAGGTACGAGCATTCCCTATAGGAAACACGATCATCGGCTTTCTAAAAATTCTGAGAATGAAAATGGCATAAAATTTCGGAAATATTGCAGGCCAAATTGTCAGTTTTTGAAAGTGGCGATCACTAAGTGAACCGGGAACAAAAATTGACAAATTCGGCCGTTTTGCTTGGTGCGCTTGATTCGGAGACAGAGATTGAACAACGATGAGCGTTCAAGAAGTGCGGATTGCCGTTATGATACCCGTCAATGTTTCTGGGTGCACTCATATTATTAGACCTTGACAGTAGCGTAGACAAAGGGGCAATAGACTCGGCTCCATACATGAATCAAAAAAATTCCGGTTTCCATCCTCTGGTAGGCTTCATGTAAACTTCATGTAAAGTTCAGCAACGATTTGCACAAAGTATTACTTGTGGGTTAAATATGAGGTCATGCATCTGCGACGGCTCTCCCCTGATTTGATCATTTTTTGGCCTCTGCTTCGATTCTTTTCTTATCACTTCGCATCATTTTGGACGCAAAAAACCGCCTTGAACAGTTAAATGTCTTAAATATCCTTAGGGACCCGGAGACATATTTATGTTGCTTTGTCTCATTAAGAAACGTAATTTGCTGCATGAGACCACAAATAATCCCTGATCGCTGCACTTTCAATAATTTTATGCGTTTACCAGTTGGAAGAATTTGTGTAATGGTATTCCCGAAACCATGTTATATCAGTGAAGTGATAGAGTATTTTGAGACCCATGATAGGGTAGGTAATACTGCACCTTCGTCACATATGAGGTGCAAATTTATCGTGAATGAGTCATAAAATGTATCATATAATTTTCATGTGAATGAGTGTTCCACCGCACCTCCTTACTTATACTGCATGCCTCCCCCAAATTTGCTAACAAAATCCTGCACGGTGAAAGATTTCGAAACGTCTTTAAAGCGATTCTATCAAGGAGTTCCTTGCCAACTTCACTTTGTGATTGTTACTATTCCGCGTCATTGGCGAGGCTGTTCGAAAATAGGTCTTCAAAACCGATGTTAGTTTTTGGCGGGTGCGGAGATGAATAAAGAGATTTCATCGAAGGGCGAACAACCCGACAGACCCCGCGGCTGTGGTCATTTATAATGTCGACGTCGAGAATTGCGAGGAATCAAGAAAGAGAGGAAATTGAAAAACTACATCATGCTACTGAAACAATTTCATCAGTTTACGGTCTCCTAAGGCAATGAAATGTTTCGCTGTAACAAATTTTGAAAATTAAAAAAGACCAAGCAGTTATAAAATTTAACGACAAATACAGTCACTGGTGAGATTGTCCTTTTAATCAACGGAGAATTCGCAAAAATAATGCGAACGGCACTGAGCAAGAAACGGTAGCGTGTTTAATTGATCTATGGAACTGTTTACTCTAACTAGAAGAACAGAACGAACCCAAAGAATCGAATCAAATAAGTTGCGAAATGGAACCGACAAATCGAAGAAAACATGATCTGAATTGAATTGAATTGTTTTTTTTTTCACGACGGGTACGACAATACTTTTAATCTGTTTATTAAGTTAACTGAGGGCAGAATGAGCGAGTGGCTAAACGTTACTATGTCGAATCGTTGAGAGCATCATAGACTCGCAGAAACGTCAAGACACAAATGAGCTAGAAGTGAAGATCAGAAGTGAAGGAGATGCGAGAAGCACAAAGGTGATTCATGTGTTGCGTTGAAGAAAGTTGCTGCGTGATGCGTAAAGCACGTCTTCTTGGTCGCATATTTGTATTTGATTTCTCATTCCCATCATATTCTTTTTGTGTTTTATCATAGATTGTTTTTTAGAGTACATTCTCAACGTAACAATGGCAATTTCGAACGCGCTGTCAGGTAGATTTTCTACGGTGCTCCGGATGAACCGCTGGCAAAACGGGTTGACACTAAGTTACAAATTACCCGAAGTGGTGTTGATTTTTTTTTGGATATGAAGTTGAACCCTTTCTTAGTCATGGTCTCTGTTACTTCGATATCAAACAGTACTCGACCAAGAGAACGGCGATGTTAAACTGCCAATATGGGCGTAACACTCTCAGCTAGAAAAGTGCGGTAAAACTTCCAGCTGTTTAGAACCTCGACTTCGAGATTGTCGCCAATCGCATCAGGTACCAAATTTGATGACAGCAGTTTTGGTCTGGCCGAATTTCATCTGTGCGGTAGCTAAAAACTCGACGTTCTTCAGGTCGATTTTTTACTGCCTCTTCCACGTTCCTCGAATTCAACCGAGGCACGGTTGTAACAGCCAAGTTTTATCCGCACGCACTATTTATTACCTTACCGTCTAGGCTAAAATAAGGAAAAAATCGAAAATTCTAACAAAGCCAAAGCAAGGAATGACATCATTGGCGGATATCGGTAGCTGAAGTCCGTAGAGCGTTGTGAACGGTTATTTCAGCTCGGAGTTGAATTCTTTGGATAAACTTTTGTAAAAGCAGTTTCGGATTAGAATTACCGAAGCGCTGAACGTCAGGCAGCTTGTTAATGATAACAGGGTAAATTGATCGCAAAAGCAAAATGCGAAAAGACAAGAGAGGCTTCAACATGGATTGTGTGTGTTTACTGCCGGCTCACATGCAACTCGACGGGTCGGCTTCCGTTTTTCAGCTTTAACGAAGATGACTCACCATCGCGAGTCTCTCGCTCTCGACGGCGATTACTAAACGCAAAAACGGTGGCAAACGCAGTAACAATTCTCGCAGCGCTCACATTAATCTGCACAACGTTCAGCTTCATCGCCAACCGCACATCACAAAAAGCCGTGATAGCTCAAGGATGACTAAACACGAGTAACACTTATTCAAAATGTACTTGTATGTAACATATGACTAATTTTGCAAGGGTGCACATAAATGTTCCGAGCGAACAGTATCGCTACAATCGTCTCTTCAGTTTTCATCCTGCTATCGTTGTGATCGTCCCATTACCACGCATGTCTTCACAACGTTAACGATATTATCGCGAAAAAAGGAGCGTAGAACCACATGAATTCAACGATCAACAATGAAAGAGATTTATCGCGAGAAACAGAAAAAAAAACGGAACATAACCTTAAAATACAAATAAAAACACTGACGGCGTTTTGAAAACATCGAACAACCAACCATCCCATTTGCGTGAATGGACGCTAGTGAACAAAAGAAAGGAAAAATGATAAAGCCGGCGGCATGCCAAGTGAAACAAAAAAAAAACATTATAAGCCAAGCGATTTTCTAGATTCTTGTCAATCTTTTTTTTCCAAATTAAAGATAAATTCAAAGATACAATAAAACGACGGTGTCCTGTGGACCTTTCTGAGCATTTATTTGCCGAATACAGAAAAGGACAACTGCTTGCTGTAAATGGGTCCTTTCCGCTCACATCAACAGTTTATAGAAACATGGACAACAGGGAAAAAAGCCACAACTTTGGTAAATAACTTTACGTATAATGTCAAAAAATACGACGCGCAGCTTTATCGTTTAACTCCAGCCCAACGCATGTTATAAAACAATGCTAGTACCTCCCAGGTATATTACCCCATGCCACTACTATACTAACTCCCTGCCCGTCCCCCCACCCACACCCCATCCCCTTCCACATAATCGATATCACGACCAGCCAACACAGTTTATTTTAAATTTCCGCTCGCCTTCCTCTCCTTTGTTCTCCTTTTGTAAAAGGTCGAAGTCCATAAGCGCAACTGAGCTTCTTTTTCTCAGAGGCGAATAAAATTCGCAAAATAATAGAAACGCACAGGGACTGTAGAGCTCACTGCATTGGTACAAATCATCACATCAGTGCATCGATCGCAAACAGCGAACTGGCGAATTTAAAATCTCTCGTTTCCGATCTGACCTTAAATCGAACATAAAGCTTCATAAAATTCTATCAAATTTTCTTATTTCTAGACCACATAGACAACTTTCTCTTTTAGCAAAACAATTTCCGCGAAAAAAACAACTAAACTTCAATTTGATGTTCTGAATTGGAAAATTTGCTTTAAATCGTTCTGAACTAACAAAATTCGCTCACGATGCGCCCACGTCAACGATTAATACCAAAAAAAGCATAACGAACTCTATCATTTGTGCAAAGAACAACTGAATGTTACGGCTCCGATAACGCCGAGATTGCGAACATCGAAGACCAGCAGCTGCCCACTGGTCTGAAGATTACTTGATCCTCTTGCCGTATCGATCTCTGGCTCCTGGCTTTTTAAAAGTGCCCCTGGCCAATCGTTCCTCATCAACATCACTATCCTCCTCACTCTCTTCCTCTTCATCCTCATCCGACTCATCCTCCGAGCCAACTGATGGGAGATTCTCTTCTCCGGATGCCTCGTTCTCTTCGTCCGTTAGAGCACCCGTATCAGCTGAACAAAAAACAACTATTTAAACAGATACATAACTATTTCATTATTCACTTAAGTGCCTGTTCAACTTAACAATCGTCCTAACACAGGATGGATCAAAAACTCTTTAAAGCTTCCGCTTCGATAATCTGAACCGAAGTGACTACGGTGGCGTGTCGAAGTGCGCGAAAAATGTGTGGAACGATGGCTAAATATGGGCAAGCCCCTCCGAGGGAGGGGAGGGGAAGTTTCAGCTTTTCCCGCTTAGAAGACCGTTTTTATACAAAACTCTCGGGTGAGACCCCCACACTGCCGCTTCCAGAGGAAAAAAGAAGAGGGGGGGGGGGGAAGAAAGGTACATTTTACTACATTTGCTTTCTTCCGCGATAACTATACTTGAGGCAAACGTGCTGCAGACATTTTTATGGAAAAGAGAGGAGAGGGTGAAGGGTTTTGCTGATTCCTCATTCTACTCTAACATATTCTTGCATCTTGTTTCTTGTACACCCTTGTTTATTCAAAAACTTCCGTCCCCTCTTCAATAAAACAACTCTGAGTTATGAATGTCAACGTATCCCTCATTCTGAGCGCTCGGAATAATCGGCCATAGTTTTAGGAGGCGGCCCATAACCCAAGGCGTGTCGCAGCCTCCAGAATTCAACTTTTAAACTTTGGCATCATAAATCATGTGAGGCCCCAGGAAAAAGGTAAAAATATCTATACAGAGACTCGTAACCAATTAGTAAGGGGATAATTCTTTCCGACCTTCCGATATCAAGTGGTCGAGGAAACTGGGAATCCCCTTCACCTTCCCTCCCGCCCTTAAATATGCAGTGTTGCTGTTCTTTTGCTGAAGTGTCTTTACATCCTGAGCTTTCAAGAGGTCTCTTCGGGGAACGGTGAAGTTCGCCACCTTTCCGAACGACCTCGTGGGCTCAGTCCGCGCTTCACTCCCCTGTAGGGAGGTGGGGGGAAGGGATTCCTCGTTCCGTACAGCAGAGGAAAGCAGGAAGGGGAAGCGATCTCAAGTCTGCTAAGGACACACACTCTTATCTAAACACAAATGAGGAAACGCGCCAGCCATGCCCACGCGTGCGCGTTTTACACTTTCACGCTATGAAGATTCAGGCAGGTTCCTGAGAAAAAAAACGATGAAAAGTGGCATCCTTTGAAGTAAAAATTTGTTTATTCGTTTGTTTCTCCCTTCATTCTCTCATTCCATCAGCCATCGAGGAAACAACGACGCAAAATAATAATAAGATCGCTAACCGAACTCGACTCCACCCTCATCCTGGTCATCAACACCTTCATTAAGTTTCGCGTTCTCAGGCAGCTGTCCACACGCTTTCAGATTGCGCGCTTCGTCGGGGTTGTATTTGAGAATGACGTCCGCCTTGAAAACAACTTATCGAAAGTTCACTCTAACAGGCTTTAATTTATCTACATCGTAATCTTCGATTTCATTCTGCCCGCGATGAGTTTGATGTCGAGTTTTGTCAGCCTCCAAAAAAGTACTATTGTCATTACAAACCAATATTAGTCCAAAAAATTTTACTAACTGAAAATCAGAAGGCAACGGGACAAAAATAAGGGACCGAAAACCACTGTAAGTAAAGAACGAAGGCGGAAAGATTGGGATTTCTGTGTAGATCGGTCTTGTCAAGAATTTTTAAAATTCCGTGGACATTAATTTCGGCCGTATGCGAGCAACAACGCGCTCATCAGTGAGGTAAAGATTTGAAATTTCTAACAGATGAGCAAAACTTATATGGATTTGGTGAGGAGAATGGAAGGCGCTCATGTAATTCCTGGAATACGAACTTACCTTATCATCTTGATAATCTCTGAGTCCGATGAGTATAATATCACCGGTGTTTATCCACACCTTCTTCCTCAGTTTACCGCGAATATGGCACAAACGTTGTTTGCCGTCGAAACAAAACGCCGTTAAACGACCGTTGCCGAGCATTTTCAGAACCTGCGCGTATTCTGAAAAAAAAAACAACTGATGCTTTACAAAAAGCGCTCATAAACCAGAATCGAGAAGAGGTAACGGGGAAAGAAGGAGGGGGGGGGGGGATAGCAGGTGAGTCAAGAGTCCTTCCCTGACAAAAGAAAAAAATGCAATACGATATAAACTCATTTTAGTTGTGCGGAAACCCAGAAAAAACTGGTTTTTCTGGCGTCGGCATTGCACCAGTAACTTAATATTCGAACTGAACAGGTGGCGGATATGAACCAGAATATGCTTATCGCATCTAACAAATTCGTAATACGAAGCGTGCGAAGTACCTGTCGCTTAGCGACTCATAACCACCACTGAGCACTGCATATGGTCCTATCGAACATTAGCTGGCCTATTGCTGCTAACGTTTCAGTGGTTCAAGATAGATATACTGTGTGTTTTACATAACGGCAGATTTATCGGGCTAAAATAGTCAAATTAGTGTTGTGCAATGATCAAGTGAACTCTGCGCTTATTCCTCCCTTTCAAAACTATAAACGAATTTATAAAAATGTTGCCCGCTTTGCCGACCTCATCCCAAAAAAAGTTGCTCATAACAGTGGCTTTAAAAAAAGCTCAGTCCGCAATGCGGCGCAACAAGCAGTCAAAAGTAGGTCCAGCAATCAACTCTATTTAACTAGATCTGTTAAGCAGAAAAGGAGACGTTCACACTGATAAATCGACTCTGAGCACTCGTTGCTTCCTTCAGTCTCACAAGGACCAGCGAATTCGTAGGTTCAGCCCACTGACAGAATTTTCAACTGCTGGCTATGCCAATTCTCAGCTATGCAATCGCTACGTTAGAGCACGGGACCATGACTGCCGAATAAGAATTCGTAGCAGAAAATGTGATAAGATGCCCTCCATCGTCCCCTTACCTTCCAGATGTGCCTTACAACGCTTTTGGCTCAGACGTTACGCAGCAGCCCTTATGCTCTTCTTCGGCACGGCGACTATTTGACTACGAGAATTCCTCGAAGTACCGTCTATCTCAACGCCGTGAATTCCAGTTCAGCATGAGTTCAGCAGATTTTCAGTACGAGAAGGTCCCATGTAGCCACTGAAACACGAACGGCAACGCTCATCACCCGAAACTACTCATTATGGTCGTTCTGCCAAGAAGCAAAGCAATTAAATGAACGAAAAAAAAAAACAGACCCTGCCCTTGCTCCTTATAGATCAGCTCTCTTTTCATTATATCATTTTCGTTCTTTCCGCGACGACGGTTTTTGCCTCCCTTTCCCTTATTCTTCGGCATAATTTAACACCGCTGAAAATTTCAATTAAAACATTCCAATCCGTGAAACGATAAAACGCAACATCGAGAATGGACACTGCGGTTTCGGTGAGAACGTAGAGCGTTTCAATGAAAAGTACTGAAGAGAACATAGCGTCTATGCATGGATCAACATTAAGTATCGTGCCATCGATAGCCAAATCATTCAACATTGGGAAAAAAAAAAGAACAATAACGGTCTTTATTCTATCAAAGCAATCAGACGGAGGAAACCGCAGAGAGCGGTGGAAAAAAGTCTGCAAGATGAAACGAAGCAAATATAGGTGATTGTAAGAGTAACGGTGAGGAAATGAAACGAAATTGAGCATCCAAATAAACATAAATGAACGTGATCACTTCAATGTAACTGACAGAATGAGATGAAATGACGCCAGGCTGAGAGAGCACAGAGTTAATTGCATTGGTGGAAGTTGATTTGGTGACGACTTGTTTGCGTACACGAAACGCTAACGAAAACTACCAAACGGCAATTACATGATTACAAACGGCAAACTTGGAAAAAATATGGCAGAGGCAAACGCTGCAAGCTGAACACCTAAACGCAGTCCAGCGCTCACGAATCACCCAACATAAATCCAGAAAACCGTATTGACGAACACTTTTCGTTATCTAATCAACTTCAAAAACGCATGTTACAGCGTTGGAGCGTGATCGGAGTGCACAGATACGCAAGACAAGTAACACCTGTGGCAAAGATGCATTTTCTATGTCTAGCTAATGTGAGATGGCTCTGTACACTCTCTTCTTCCTATCAATCTCATGTTCATCACTACAGTACCTTTTTACATCTGCAGTTTTCGTTACCCACTTGTCGAAAACGATCGCACAGCACACGTTCAAAATAGCATATGACAGCACATAACCTAATGAAATACCTGACCACCCGCACAACACTCATTACTATGCACATACGACCATTAATATGATCCACCAAATCCACCCCCACCCCCCTCCAACTCCCCTTCCGCGAAAGATGCAAGATTGCGCAATACATTCACCAGCCACTTCCTCGTGAATCCTTTATCGTTGTATGCCATCAGGTTCGCAACTTGTTACGGTAGGATTTCGTATTTGTGTGTTGTTTTCTGCAGCATGGTGATATCGTTTGTTCGTCGTGGAGGATGCTTTGATAGCTGCATTACTTATACATCAACCGAATTACTGTACATTGTGCTTCTGTAAGGACTGCATGTTTCTGTTGAGTTCCGTCTCAGATAGCCTAAACTCATGAGGATCGCGCCTGTTTTTAACATATTTCCCGAGCGTTAATCGCATTCGACGCCGTCCACTTTGGCAAGTGCATTTGCAAAAGGCAGTGCAACAGTTTAGTGCCTCTAAGTGTGTGCCTGTATGCGTCCACATGATAACGTCAAGTCGGAAGCCACGGAACCGAGAGTGTTATCGAATTGGCTGAGTGCGATTGAGTGCATTAGATCACGTCAATGTGTCTAATCTGGGACCTGTTCATCGGTTGCGGGTTACCGCCTGTTAATCGAGAAAAAAAAATAGCATGCATTTTGCAAGCGATCAGGTCGCAGAAAATAATGGGATTTTGTGTCGTGGTTGGCGCGATATGCGCTTTGACAAATAAGTCGTCAAACTGGTCGGTCTTCTAAGTTTTTCCCGCATGACGAAAGTTTTTGTTTTATTCAACCCGACCGTTGGTGCAGGTCTTGTCAAAAATTCGTTTTTTGATCTGTAGGATATGCAGTTTGTGCAAATCTGTCATTTCTAGAAGAATATAACTTCCTTCGAAGTCGATAAATCCTTTAAAAATCGAGTATAGGATGTGACTTCGTCGTGTAGGTCATATATACCGAGTTCCATTTCGATGAAAATGTACACGCATAAACTTAGAACGGACACGACATCGCAATAATGCGCTTTCCAAATTGCAATTGCACGACGGTGCATTAAAATTACTTTTTCATTTTTCTTCAAATGCCCACTTTCGTAGGGAACGACCGGTTGTTGCATGCGCACTGTTCTGTTTGCATGAGCGAAGAATCAGTGCCGTCTGCCGCATACCAGGCGAGTCTTACTGCAGACGGCGAGGAAACTACTGAGGCTGTTCCCGAGGGTGTCGAGACTATTGGGACTCGTTTGTTCCTTTCGTTTGCTGACGCTCTTACGCAACGCTTCGGCCTTGATCATACCCAGGTCCGTTTTTTTTTCACCTTCTTGGTGCTTTCTCCACCCTTTTTTGCGCATTTTACAAATTTTTCCCCTCGCTAAACAAATGCAAAGGAAGAGGAAGGAACATGTGGATGTTAGCAGAGCAGTTCGAAGTGTTTGCATTCGTGCCTTTTGGCCGTACAGCACCGAGTCTCCGCAATCGTAAAATTTTGCGCTTTTACTTTGTATCAAAAGGAACAGTAGAAACACTTGTGATTGCATCTTGTATTAGCCTCTTTTACAGCTGCGAGGACCGTGATTACACAAAACGTGGAAGCCATAAGTGATTAAGTGATATCTTTGGAAGCCATAAGTGATATCTATGCGGTTTGGAAGATTCTGAACATGTTTTGTTGTTTTATTTACCATCAAAGCAACAAAGGGCATTTTTTTTGCATATATGGAAGACTATTCGTTCATCGAAGGTCGCTAAATTGAGTTTGATTGCTTTCTTTGATGGATTCATTTTGTTAACTTCCTTGCATGGTTATTCCAATGACACTATTCCATTCATATTATGGGAATAGTCTCAAAGGCCGTGGCAGGGAGTAACTTCCCAGATTCCCAAAATTTCCGTCCCCTAACATGATTGTCATTCACTGAGTTCCCTCCTCTCTTGAGGGTTGCTCCGCAGCTTTTTGGTCGGGATCTAGCCACCCTCAGCCTTCTGATCAAAGGGTTCCTCATGGCGTCATCGATATTCAATGACTCCTATTCGGGAAACTTCCACCCCGCCTCGCATTTGCCGGCGGAATCATTATTGGGGCGCGTACCTCTTCAGCAGCAATTCCGTGGTCCATCTCTCGCCTATGACTTCCCCGGCTTTGTCTTTGGTCAGGATCACTCTGATCTTTAGCCCCCTATTCTTCTCGTGCCTAACTGCTCGCACTATAGGTGCTTTTCTTGACAAAGCGGTTCGTGAAGGTTAAGCCCATTTCCCCATTTTGTCCTGTCTCTGCACCTCCTCCCTTTCCTCTTCCGCACCTCTCCCGTACTAGGTCGTACCTCGATAACATCTCACCTCTCCCGAACTAGGTCATACCCTGATAGGATCTTTCCCGACTAAAAATCACGCCTCACAGGAAACGAACTTGTACGTGATACTAAGTCTACCTTATAACCCCTAATGGAAGGCGTGTAGCAACTTGTAGCATTCCCGTCGTAGTGGAATTTTTTACAAGATAACGTAATTCGTTTCATTGTAGTCACGTGTGTGTATGTTTCTGAAAAGGAAGTAGGTCTGCAAAATGCACACGCATTCGACCGTTGCGAAGGAAAATAGAGGAGAGGAGCTTATATTGAGGATGAGTTCCGTTGAGGGTTATGTGAAAATAAGTGATGTGAAAGAGGTCCCAGTGAGGTCGATTGTCGCTGGAAATGTTAGCGTCACATTTTTTTAAAAAAAGAATCACTTTGGTTAAGGTAGTGACTTACAGCCGTATTTCAGGTGATCCTCTCGAAACAGCGATCACGTAAAGGTGTTGTCCGCTCAGAAGTCTTGGTTTATTTTAAACAGTTTTGGAAGAATGCGGGAAATACGAATGAAGTGACTGTGAAGAGAAGGAGCAATTAGTTCAAAATCTAGCATCTGAAGTTTTTATGAATCTCTAAGGTTGTACAAGTTTTAATCCTATTTCCGTTGCTTCAGGTGTATGTTGGAATAACACTTATTGTTCTTATTAGTGCGAATTTATTTTTCACGTCAATTGCGTGGAAGCGTTACTCAGTGACCATAGTTCGCTTTTTCGACGACGAGAAGAAGGAAAGAGTTCAAAAAGAAAAAGGTTTGTGATGCCTTACGTTATACGTATCCCACTTAGGTGATTATCACTACCCAGAACTCTAAGGGTCATGAAAAATAGAAAACGTAATGTTTGTCCCATGCATAAGACGCTGAAACACAATGTCTTTATGAAGCAGGCACTAGATAGTCGTCCGTAGTGTATTGCCTTCTCAGTTTCTCACGATCTCATTCGAACTTTTATTAACAAATATGACGTGCCTTTTTCTGCGCTTATAGTTCTTGCTCGAGACCCGTGCTATAATCGTTCGATATCGGCATCAAGTTTGCTGAAAATTTTTCGCTGTAGGAAGCTAAGCCTAAAGTTGATTGTCGTGTCGTAAGAAGAATATCAGGAATTATCATTTCTGCGCCTTTTTCTTTTTTGTCCGCTTGAAAACTTTGGCCTGCGGAAGTTTTCTTTCTAGTTGATTTTATCGCAGTCATTTTTTCTCACAACAGAATCATTTGAATGTCTGCAACATCCGGTCTCTTCTTGAAATCCACTCGCTTGAAACGTTTTTTTTTTCATTGATGGAATCTAGCGTAGTGCCAGCGAAACGTTGGTCTGGATCTTATTGTGACAGCA
>JPKZ01000885.1:39660-68199 GCA_000803305.1 Toxocara canis
AACAATCCCATATATGGTTTGTTTGTGCTCTGAAGCAATATTTTACCCACCATTTCCAAGCGCATGGCGTAGTGTAAGTCGGTTTATACATTGCTTAAAGCTTTTCCATAGTTTTATAGCACCATTCGAACCGTGTGAAACTGAACTTTTCTTGAAAACCGTGCTATCGCGATGGGTCGACAAGTCGCAGTGGCAGACCAAAAATTTATTGTCCCTTCTGTGCAAGAGGGATCTTTTCTACGGAGAAAAAAATGGTGATGAAACATGGCGCATTGTACATATTCGTAGAGCGGTCACTTGACCGAACGAGGATTCGACAAAACCAAACCGAAACCAAAAGCGGCATGACAAGGGCTTTCTGAGCAGAAATGAGGTTTTATTGGTACTTTCTAAAATCATCTTTGTCGCATAAAGATGCCGAAAATTAGTATCTCAATCAGTTCACCATGTAATCACTATTGTTACGTATGTTCATAATTTTTGTGCTCTTGCGTTTTTTTTCCCGCTCTTGTTTTGCAGAGAGAATCGATGTATTTCGAATAAGTTTGAGGTAACCACTGCTCGTTTCGCTTTTCGAAACTTGTTTTCCTTCTTTTCCACCTGGCTTCCTTTTCATTATGAAATTGGGCTGTCGTGAATGTACTCTTCAGAATTGTCGGCGTTGGGAGAAGGTATTTATATCTGTGCTATTTGGGATACCTCACAAATATTTCATTGGGATATCAGATGCATTTCATTCGCCTACTGTCCACAGAAACATCTGGTCCAATATGGTTTGGAATATAAAGGGCTAAGGCTTGTGTGATGCAGACATTGATGAATAAACGAATGGGGCGTAAGTAAAAACCACTTGCGGTCCATTCGAAGCTGTTTGCTCAAACGAAGCTGGTCGTAACCACAAAGTTCGTAGGCGAATTTTGCCGTCCGCATTAGTTTTAGCGATGGAATGGGGTTTTAATCAGATTGCGAGCATAGTGGATGCCCTTCTGTTGTGGATACTTAGGTTTTCAAAATTATCCTTGTCAAATACTTCTTACCTACTGCTAAAATTTTTTAGATGGCGTTGCCAATTTCTTCAACTTTCCGGGTGATAAATTTTCCGTATCAGCTGTCACATGCATCTTTCTGCTTACAGCGAAAACCATCTACCAATCGCGGCCACTTTTATAAGCAGCGAAAGTCAAATAGAACTCACAACTTTTCAGTATAACCTATTTCTAATTAGAAGTGTTAGTGTTTCTTATAATTTCTTGTGAAGCATTTTAAATGAACCTTTGAAGCGAAATATTTCATTTATCCATTTAATCTGCTGCTAGAGGTAGAGGAAGGATATGTAAGAATCCACTACTCTTCATTGTAAGCTTAATTTAAAATAGTAATAACTTTCCACATAATTTTCTTCAAAGCATTTTTAAGAACTGTTCAAGGCCACAAAGTGCTGGAGCCACAGGCGCTCCGGCTTCTACTTGCCAGAGTCGGAGCGCCTATCGTGAAGGCTGGAGCAGGAGCTCGACCTTGTTTCGCCCAGAGAGTGGAGGTGGAGGTGGAGCTGGCGCCAGACTCGCGATGATCAGAGCGGATATACCTTACAAACTAAAACTGAGTTGTCCGTCCTTACCGAGCTCGGAGCAGAACTGAGCAGTTTTGCTTGGGCTTTATATCATTGGAAACAGAACCGGTCGTTTGCGAGTGTGGCTTCGTACTGGGCTGGCAAAGGGGTGACTGCAATTCGTCCCAAAATTTGGTTCTGCCGAAAATTTTGCGAAATCATGACTGTTTAGCTTGTGTTCATTTCATGGCCGTCGTTCTGTTACTGACGGCGAGAGAGACTGACAAATTTAATTGAGGAACCTGGGCGCTTTGGAAAAACAGTTCAGTGAGTAGAACTGTGAAAACTCAGGGAATTGCGATGGACAGTGCTCGCGTTATGCTATAAGTAGCTGGCAGACCGCCTCTGTCATTAGCACGGATAGGGACTGTAGATTTCAATTTTAACTTCGCGAACGAACTGTATAACTGTGACGATTTTGCTTTAAATCCCTCTCTTCAACGACAGAGTATAGTGGTCCGCGGGTGAGATTGGGCTGTGGACTAGCGGCAGCTTTCGCTTATCCAGATCGAAAGAAATGCATTGCAGAATCCAAAGAAACGGCTAAAGAAGAGTAGCAGAAACTCTTGGTCTGATTGGATTTCGTAATGGATCGACTCAAGAAGTTTCTCACGGAGAAGAAAGTAAATAAAAATTTCAAAAGAGCTGGAGCTGGGCATCGTCTCTGTGACGACACATCGAAGCATGCGAGTATCCACCCGGGTAATATGCAACGTGGCCCACAGTCTCAGGTAACTGTTGATTCTTACCAGTCCTCGAATTTAGCGTTGATCAAAATTTCGATCTTTTTTTTTGCTGCAGTAATCCGTTCATGATTAATCGAGTAAAAGAGATGTAATGTCAGTTCTCCTTCTCTCTGTTCACTCGTAAACGAGCTTGCTTTAATCGAATTGAAGTCATTTGCTGTTTATTTACTTTCACAATAGAATTTCCATGTGCAGCATTTCGATTTTGTCTTGTATAGAAATCAAACAGATTTATTTGCCGCTATAAGAGAAGCTACTTGCAAGTGTATTACGGCTTCAGGTGATGTTTGACGAACTGGTTTGGAGATGTAAGTAGATTACCAGTTGGACAGAGGCCTCGTTGAAAGATCTTTATTTTCCCTTTATTGGTTTCATGATTTTTTGCTCGTTTGCATGACATTACTTTCTTATGCGACCATTATTTTGCTATATTGAATTCCACAATCGCCGGGCTTCATTCGGATTTCCCACTTCTTGGTGCTTCCTGCTTTTTTCCATGTTCTACCGCTTCTTTCTTCAACGCAACAGTATTGCTATTTTGATGGTCTGTCAAGAGGCCTCCACTGTACTGCGAGAATGTGCCTAATTTTGGATGCTGTGAGTGATGGTATTCGATTAGAGGGCGGTTGTTCGGTGAAAGGACCACATTCAAGAACGGGATCTCGGCGGCTCATAACGGGCAGTTTCAGGTCGAAGTCTGTTTGGGAAGTGGGAAAAAGAAATTGACAAGTAAAGTCGACGCAGCACACTGTTTAGGAATCTCGGGAACGTCTGGCATATGGCTGGTGCGGTTCGCTTATCAGAGCATACCATCTGTGGTCTCGTTGTGTTTTGAAAGAAAATTGGTTGTGCGTTAGTGAAACGATTCGTTGTAGGGTGGACATCAACCTTCAGTTGATCGAATCGCAGCTGCCGATGTAGCGGCGCAGGCTGCATTTAAGCGTATGAATTTGGGTGCTAAACAAGAGACAGTCACTCAGCGCAATATTCGTTTAAGAGTAAGCAACTTCGCTTCTGTTTCAAATTTGGCGCTTTCCGAATACTTTTAGCAGTTACTTGTTATGTGACTGTAGAGGCGTAGGGTCTTGCCAATTTTTATCATCTGCAACTTGCCCAAAACGAATGGGGCGACAGAGTGAGGTACAAGTAATGAGAGCGGTGAGAGATTCGGTGGGAGTTTCTGCCGAAGTTCTCGCCAAATCTTTCACTTGAGTTGCTCCCTCAACGTCATAAAGGTCGCACCTGTAGTTTCCTCTAATGGCCTGATTTACTTTGTCGATTAACTGACAGCAACACTAGTTTAGGTCTTAGTTATAGGGGGATTAAGGGGGTGGGGGCAGCTGGAAGGGATTGTCAAAGGAGAGACACACAAAGGCTTCAAAACAGTTGTCCTCGACTTATACCTCAGACGTCAATTTGAGATGACTACTTTGTGCTACAATATATTGCCAGTTTCGTAGATTTACGTTCATTAAAAGATAATTTTTCCAGTTTTTTTTTGTTTTCTTTAGTGCGATTGTATCGGAAGTTGCCTGATTAGCGTTATTCTCTAACACAGTGTACTAAACTTTTTGATAAATGTTAGCGTCATCAGCTTCAAGACGGTTTCATTAAGCATGGTAATGTATGCGGTAGATCCGAAAGCACTGATGCTTTTAATCAAAGCTTCGTCAATAGTACCTTGGTTGTTTAGTTTTTTTCCCAAAGAGCAATCTGATCAGCCTATGTGTCCTTTTATCCGAATTTTGGCGTAACGAAATACATTCGAGCATTTGCAATTGCGTTCCTTATCGTAAATATCCGCTGAGCACCCTTTATGCGCATTTCTGTAGTTCCAGAACTGAGAATGTCGCAAAAAGAAACTCAGTTAAATTTCTCACCCCTTTTCAGGATCCCGAAGGCAGTGTTTCCAAACTTTCTGTAAATCATCCCACCCCATACATATTATTATATTATCTAATGTGGTGTTCACATTGAAACTTTGAAATTGAACTAGCGCATTTTAATCCACAACGCTTTAAGAAGCCACTGGTCCGTTATCATAGCGGAAGTCGCTCAAGTGCTCCAAACAGAGTAATTTAACTACGATTGAGAAACTGCCTTAATACGTTTGCAAGGTTTTTAGGCGTTGAAGGAGCTGGAAGAGGAAAGACGAGCGCGTGAGCAAGAAATAAATCGCAGCGATGCATCAACCCAAAGAGAGCCGAATAAAGACGAATTTGCCAAAGTCGATGTTAGAGAATTCGAACATTCCAACGCTGTTAAAGGAGTTTTCTTCACTTGTGAATTACTTGGCGACGACATTGTTTTGACGAGAGACGAGGTGGGTCGTTTTTTTGTGTTTTGACGAGGGACGAGGTAGGTCGTTTTTTGTGTTTTGACAAGGGAAGAGGTGGGTCGTTTTCTTGCCGCCGACGAATTTTCACCTATTGATTCCTTTAAGTTCAATTACATATCTGCTGTTCTTGTCATTAAATAAAATCGTTTCTTTTGCCATCGTCCAACCATTTTCTAAGGGCAGAAGTGCAACAGGTATTTGTTTTTCTCATATAACTTTAATAACTTTCTGTCCTTACTTTTTTCTTTTTCTTGTTTTCTTCTACAATAATTGACTTCCCAGCCCTATGCGTCCTTTCTGCTCTTCTTTCCTCTTCTGTTTGCCTAACCTCACCATACACATTTTCCCTCTCTTTTCTAACTCAGCGAATATAGTTCCCTTATTTCGTCCGTCCTTTTAACTTGTCACACGGTCTTGCAATTTTCTTCAAATGCGCATTGTGCGGCGACTATTTGCACTCATTGCTGTGCATTTTATTTTCTATGTGTCTCTCAAATAGCATCAACTAAAAAGCGGCTGTGGCTGCGACTTGGTAGGTCGAAGCACTATAAAATTGTTTCGTCTCCCTTAGCAAACTAATCTCGCCCAATCAGTCTCGAGAGTTTATACGTGTATTATTTCGAAGCGGCTAAACAGTGGAGTGTGCAAGAACAGATTGCATCCAGTTGGACTGCAAATGGCGTGGAAAGAAATAATTTTGGGCAGAGTATTTGCATCAGCTGTTAAGCATGTTTTAATATTTTGGCGATCTCATACTTCATAATTCACGCCATCCTAATCGTTTTATTCCATTCTTCTTCGTCCATGAAATGGGCCATTCAGCAACCTTAAACAACGGGAATGTAGCGGAATACGTATGGGCCATATGGTAATTCGTTTGCTGTTTTAATATGCAAATAATTTGAGAAAAAAAGAGCATCGTTATCTTAGGCTTTTCAGCTGATTTTCTCACCAGTTTTTCGTGGACCAAAAGACCACGAAATTTGCCGAATTTCTAGTTTCTTTGTTCGAGTCGCTGTTTCCTCCTACACCGCACCATTGTAAATTAATTTCTAGAAGCTGTCATATGTGATTTTGAAAAGAAATTGTTTAGATGAAGCAGAACGTCGAAGCATTTCTACGTTCACAGATGGATAGGGATAGCATTGTCGCCTCAGCGCTGATGCTCTTCTCTTAAAAGAAATTGTTTAGATGAAGCAGAACGTCGAAGCATTTCTACGTTCACAGATGGATAGGGATAGCATTGTCGCCTCAGCGCTGATGCTCTTCTCTTAAAAGAAATTGTTTAGATGAAGCAGAACGTCGAAGCATTTCTACGTTCGCAGATGGATGAGGATAGCATTGTCGCCTCAGCGCTGATGCTGTTCTCTTTGAACGGATCCGAAAAACGAAAAGTTGCAACAGAAACTCTGCAAAAATATATTCAGAATATCATCGAAAATCCCGACCAACCTAAATTCCGTCGTATTCGTTTGGCTAACAAGGCGTTCCAGGTAAATACGAAATTTATCGCAGTTGGAAGTGGAGGCTTGCTGTTTGTTAATACGTATAGTTTTCTCATGTTCTCAGCTTTGCCATGAAGTGTGAGGGATGTTTAGCTGTCCAGCGCAACGTTGGGCGCTCTGTCGTCTCTCAGTTATCACCAAGACATATGGCTTTCGCTTTCTATTTCGTTCTGGTAGCGTGCGCTTTTGGTTTAGCGTCGATTTCTTTGGTTTTTATTCGTAGCTGAATGACTGAATCTTTTAATTTTAGATGCATTGCGTCGCCTGCTTTTTACCTGTTAGGAACTCCGAAATTAGTGGGTAATTCCCCCCCCCCCCCTCTTTCCATTCACAGTGAGGGAGAAGGGGATGTGCGACCCTGTTTATCTCGCAGGTTCTGTTTATGTAAACGTAAGAGGCTTTAAGCGAAATAATTTCGCTTCTCAAAAATCACCGAATATTTTCTCTTTACAAGCAAATTCGTGTGAGTTACTTGCACAGCTCAGCATATTCCGCGATTATGGCGACGACCTTCTGTCGTTTTCATCATAGGGATTATTAGTGTTGTATTTGGATAAACAGTTGTTCCCCATCGTGTACCAGACGTTGGTCGCCCCTGAACACTCCGTCCGCTGTGTTCCCTGAACCTCATCAACAGCTTTGCATATTCAGGCGAATGCCAGCTGCTATTTTTAGGAACGTGTGCTAGCTGCAAAGGGAGGACGTGAATTTCTGGAAGCATGCGGTTTCGAAGAGCGTATGGAACGGTTCAGTGAGGGTGCTGAACTAGAGGAGTTTTTGGTGATTAATGATGATAAAGCAGAAGATGTTGCTTCACTCGTACAAGCGCTGGACGTCCTACAAACCGGGCAGCCTGTACCAATCAAGCTTCACAGAAATCCCGCGGTTAGTAAAGGGTGGTGGCTTTTTTGTTCCACCAACGAGCTCTAATTCTGTTGATTTATATTCTGCTCTTTTCTGATCTAATAGTTTGCTTGCTTTTTTTGCTTCAGACCAGAGATCCACTTGTCATCAGTACAGTGCTTCATAATTAGCCAAATCAAAACACTGTTTGAAAAAAAGTGAGGCAGTTTATTTTACATTTCAAAAACCGCGAGTTCAAGAGAGTTATCCCAGATAAAGAGGTTGGTGCTTAATGAATTTTCTAATGAGAATTGGTGGGCTTACTACAGTCATCATCGGCAAGTTGTAGCCAATTTCCAGTGATACGCAATGAGCTTTGGAAAACTGAGAGTGAACCGGAATGAAGATGAGTGAAGAACAAAGAGAAACGTATTTGGAAACCGATGTCGAAGTCAGGTCAGAAAATTTGGGGTTAATTAATGGCATAGTGAATACTTGCTGACTGTTTGATTTTGGGCGTTGAAGTGCCAAGTTAGTTTTTTTTCTTCAGATTTATCGTTTGGAACCGAACCAATTAATTCCAAATCCCAAACTACCGCCAGATTTCTTCGAACTTTCCGGAGTCGAATTTAAAAAGGAACAGGCGCTAAAGACTGCTCAAGTTGAAAAGGTGAGTTTTGTTTTAATGAAGGATGCTGATGATAATGATTACGTTTCCCGTTCTTCCGGTCGACTAGCCCGTTTTTTCCTTAGCTTAGATATGTCAGATGACGAGATGCGGAGAACAATTCGCGCTAGTCGCTGCTTATGATGGGCACTTATTAAGTTGTATGTTACAGTTCGTCATACTCTGCTCTATCTTTGATCTAGTATCACCGTTTGATCTGCGAAGAGGTCATCCCATATCATGAACATTTTGCAGTTTTGGCGCCCAGTGGCATTTTCGAATACAGTGACCAGCTACCAAAATCATTCAAATAATAACTGAACAGCTGAACTCGAGGGATCAATGTTATTGTTAGATATGCCTGTTCTCGAGTTTAGTTTTGGTCGCGAGGGGAGTGGAAGGTAATATTTGGGCTGTGTAGCAGTTCGCTGGTGAGGAAGTTGGAATGGAGGAGGAGGGAGGGGGAGGCTTGGGGTGTCATAGAAGGGGAGGAGACTTGGGGTGTGAGAGAAGTGGGAGGCTTGGGGTGTTAGAGAAGGGGAAGAGGGAGACTTGGGGTATGAGAGAAGGGCAGGAAGGGCGCGCGATTTTGAAGTCGCAGACTTTTTGAAATTTCCTGTCCTTAAACCGACTGAAATGTTGAACAGAAAGGATTCTTTAGCTCAGTTCATTCTCACTCTTCTTTTTGATCTGTTATGAGCGAAATTGTCGGCGCAAGTTATCCCACCGAGTCCAACGGAAACTGTGCAGGGCACATTTGCCACATGTAACAATGCAAAGTTCGACAAGTTTCATTGATGTACGGTTTAATGTGAAGCGCCTCGGTAAAGTAAAAGAGATAGAAGGGGGAAAAGTTCTAGAATTTTCGTCTAAAACTGTGCATTTTGCCAGCAGATGCGTTTATATTTCATATAAAAAATTGTTGAGGCAATTCATAGATCTATTGTTTGCAGCTCACGACTTTACGCACTCGCGAGATGCGAGAGCGCGACGAACTTCTTCGTTCATATCGTTATAAATATACTCTGCTCAGGATTAAATTTCCTAATCATTTCTTCCTGCAGGTTGTTAAAGATTCATTAGTTTTTCTAATTTTTTTGATAGTTTTTTTGTTGTTTTTTCTTTGTTATAAATCGTTGTAAATTTCCAAATAAATAAAGCAAAAATAAATTTTTCTAAATTTTCCAGAATGATTTATTGGTTTTTAAGAATTTTGCTGACTGATTTGTTGATTTCATCCTAAATTTACTAAACGATCGATGATAGCTTCTTAAGGGTTTCACTAATTGGAATTAGGTTTTTTTGGCATTATGAAAACTGCTTGACACAGCATAACCTCTTGGAGAACATGTGTGAGCGATATCCCATTCTCACATCTGGCATATATCATTCAGTTATTTTTGGCGACAGCATCTTTTGAAAAGAACTCAATCATGAACTCATCTTCTCCCCCTCGTCTTCCCTAAATTAAGCGGAGGTCGCAACTGACTCTAGAAAAAGCTATTACTGTTTTTTTTTCAAAAAAGAATAAAGAGGGAGAAGGAAAGTTAATGCAGTCGCCATTCGATGCAGTTGAAAGTTCAGATTGCGAATGACTTGCAAGCTAGGAGATAGCAGGCTTATCCGTGAACAGACTAAGTTTATATGTTCAAGGTTGAAGATATCCGGGAAATTTTCCTTCAAATTTATTTAGTAACTGTTGTTTTGTTTTGTTTTTTGCGTTTTACCTGTTTAGCCTAATCGAGCGCTTTACATCCATCATCTGTCATGCGCGCAGTCCTTAGTCTTTGTGTAACGTATGAACGCCACTACATACCAGTGATGCCTGTCATGTGTAGTGCCATACCATGGTATAGGTGTATCATTCGCAACAAAATGAAATCTGCAGGAGAGATGCGGTGTCGATATCATTTCTGACGAAGCCATACTCGTATCCGGAAAAGTTTATCACTTTTATAGCCGAAAATGTCTTCTTAAGCAGGTTGTTAAAGATTCATTAGTTTTTCTAATTTTTTTTGATAGTTTTTTTGTTGTTTTTTAATTGTTATAAATCGTTGTAAATTTCCAAATAAATAAAGCAAAAATAAATTTTTCTAAATTTTCCAGAATGATTTATTGGTTTTTAAGAATTTTGCTGACTGATTTGTTGATTTCATCCTAAATTTACTAAACGATCGATGATAGCTTCTTAAGGGTTTCACTAATTGGAATTAGGTTTTTTTGGCATTATGAAAACTGCTTGACACAGCATAACCTCTTGGAGAACATGTGTGAGCGATATCCCATTCTCACATCTGGCATATATCATTCAGTTATTTTTGGCGACAGCATCTTTTGAAAAGAACTCAATCATGAACTCATCTTCTCCCCCTCGTCTTCCCTAAATTAAGCGGAGGTCGCAACTGACTCTAGAAAAAGCTATTACTGTTTTTTTTTCAAAAAAGAATAAAGAGGGAGAAGGAAAGTTAATGCAGTCGCCATTCGATGCAGTTGAAAGTTCAGATTGCGAATGACTTGCAAGCTAGGAGATAGCAGGCTTATCCGTGAACAGACTAAGTTTATATGTTCAAGGTTGAAGATATCCGGGAAATTTTCCTTCAAATTTATTTAGTAACTGTTGTTTTGTTTTGTTTTTTGCGTTTTACCTGTTTAGCCTAATCGAGCGCTTTACATCCATCATCTGTCATGCGCGCAGTCCTTAGTCTTTGTGTAACGTATGAACGCCACTACATACCAGTGATGCCTGTCATGTGTAGTGCCATACCATGGTATAGGTGTATCATTCGCAACAAAATGAAATCTGCAGGAGAGATGCGGTGTCGATATCATTTCTGACGAAGCCATACTCGTATCCGGAAAAGTTTATCACTTTTATAGCCGAAAATGTCTTCTTAATCGTTATGTGGAAAACCAGTTGTGCTTTGTAGGCAATAAAATAATATAGCAAACTTAATTTCGAAATAGTAGTAAAGTACTGATACTGTTTTAGAGGAAAAAAAGACACAGCTGCACTCATTTCAGAAAGTGATATTAAGAGCACTGCAACCTGCACAGCCATCTCGTTGTTCATTCATTAAGTTAACCAATTTTGCAGGGTACTTTCGGATGTCACGAGCAGTTGTCAGCAGTTCGTGAATTTGTGCAGCGCTACTTGGCTGAGGTAGAAGTGCCGTTGTTTGTGCTAAAGGACCCTGTTTCTGGCGCGGCACTTTGTGATGACTCGAAGACAATAACAGAACTGAACCTTGTGCCTGCTGCCATAGTTCATTTCGAATGGGATGCTGATTTATATTCCGAATTAGCTAGACGAGGACAGCAGGTACGCTTATCTTACTGTTATGTCTTACTAGGCTCGTTTGCTGAACGTGTAAACATTCAGATTTTTTTTTTCAGCCGGCATATTATGGGCTACTCATTTCCGTACATAGAGAACTCTGTCTTCGACCGCTAGAACCGTCTTTCAAAAATTTCCCTAGCCATACTTGTGGCAACCCACATGGTCAGTGCAAACGAAGAGAGGCATTTCGAATTTTTTTTCGGGAGTTTCTGCACTATATTGCAAAGAACCTCTAGTAATGCAAATGACGGAAGTGCAGAGGAGGGGACAGAGGTTCTTTGCGCATTTTTGAAAATACGATTGCGATAATCGCTTGCATTTCTAATAGATCGGAAGCTCGTTAAATATCCTTTGATTTGCTGAAATCATCCAGTTCAATTCCTCGCTCACAGCAAGGTGTGCCCAAACTTTAAATGAAATTTCCTGAAACAGCGCCCATTACTGTATCCATCCCTTTTCAACTGCTTCGAATTCGATGTTTGCGTTTAAGAGCATACGTCAGTACCGAGAAAGTGAAAGTAGTCATGAGCGATAAGGTAGGAAGTGAGGAACAGGCGAACGCAGTGCAACGGTGCGCATTGGGTAAACGTTAAGGTGAATTAGAGCTTCTGTACGCACACGAATTTCTTTTTCGTTTTCGAATATTATAGCATCTGCCGGCTGCGTTTAAATGCAGTACTTGATAACAAATGTGAAAGGAAACAAATGTGTATAAAAGGATATTCTCGATAACGTCGAAAGATTAAAGGATTTAGCGCATGCATGTAGACCCCAATGATCCAGCACATTCTGTACTCCAAGAATTTCGTGCAAACCGCGTAAAGGTTGAGGATTGCCGCATAACGCTGGAAAGCTGAGACTCTATGCAGGCAAATTGCATGAACACAAAAATGCAAAGATTCCTCGCAAAGTATGCACTAAGGATTCTGTGCAAGCTGTATAAACTTGTAGAGGACCCTGCGCGGTGTTCTAAAACTGGGAGAGTCCGCGCAAACTTTCTAAGTCCTCATGGTTCGTGCGGTGAACATAAAATGGAAGGGCTGATGGCACAAATGGGCATCTCCCCCCCACCCCTTCCCCGCCTCTTACCCTAACGAGGGACTCACATGCGCCCTGATGTATTGGCTGACTTTGAGAGGTGAAAAATGTTATAATATCTACGAACGTCGGAAAGTATAGTCGGAATAGGAGTGAGAAACATGCTATGTGCCGTCCACGTTGTTCATCCGTGGCGCGCTGCTGAAGTTAAGTGTACGAGTGAGTTGACGGGGGAGGGAAGGGGATTGTGCAGGTATGTGCACGCATACATTCTGCTCTACTTACTTTGCAATTGTGAACTTAAAAATTTTCGAGTGCCGTTCTTTTAATGTTCTTACGCGATATTGTCGTCTCTGGCTTGCCGGGGTTGACAAATTCCTCTTAATATCTACTTATAAATGTGAACGGATGAGACTTCCATTCCCACTCTAAATTTTCTTTTTTCGTAGATTTTTTAGTTAAATTCGGTGGAAATTCTTTTCCGTTTCAAGGAGCTTTTTTCTTTCAGGTTCCTTATCTAGACGAACGTTTTATGGAAGAAGCGGAAACATTCACGGCGATGTGACGAGATAGTGACGGCTGGAGTTTAATGTTTGATTTTTTCCATTCGGTAGTGCTTGATGAGAGCCGCACACTTTCTTTTTATTGATTTATACGCGTCTTTCGAAAACGTGTGTGTGTGTGGGGGGGGGATCTTAAGTTTTTGCTGTTTTAGGAATTGTTCGTTTCTCTACAGTTGTCTTAGTTTCTTTTCCAAGTTTCTTTTGAAAGCAGCGGGGAACTTGACGTTTCTTTCGTGCTGTATTTTTTCGCTTTTGAACTTGAAAAGAGCCAGCAGAACACACCCTTTAAAAGAATTTCAAGCGAAGCTACAGAATGACAAAGGTCTTCATAACTTTTTCGCTGGAAGAAAGATCAGTTTCCGAATTATCTGTTGTTTTTTTTTCATAGTGAGTGAAATTTCAGGAAATTTATCCAAATTGAGAGAGATATTGTATTTGGGGAAAAAGCTTCAGCTTTGATATTTGAAGCGGATAGGCTACTGTTACGTTTCATTTGGTATCATATTATTCAGTTTGTTTACCGATTTTAATCAGTATTCATATAAGTGGGATGATCTTTTTAATCGCTTTGCTTCGTTTTGTTCGATTTCTCGTCGTTCGTCCATTCAACGCTTTAGATGTGACATTACATCGTTAGTGTTGGTGTCGCTTTGTTTATGCAATTTCAGACTTATGTCATACACCACTGCAAATTACATCGCTGCATCGAAGTAATATTTTTTAGCAATCGGATTTACCGCAATAAATTTGAAGCAGAGAATGGCGAAAATAGCGTGCAAAATGTGAGTCGGAGGGAGATGGATACGCTAGTCTAAAGTTTTGCATACGAAGAGCGTTTTGCAGCGAAATTTCGGCGAATTTTTTTTTTCAAAACTTCAGTATTACTCTGTGAGTGTTGTAACTGTGTTGCGAGCACAAATTAACTTATCTCCGTGTGATTCTCGTTTAGCTTGTTCTTTTCTCGACTCATTGCTTCGAACTGTTCTGATTCGCTCAAAATACTTGCTCGATGCAGTGCCGCCTTGTTCGTATGTGCTCGCTTCATAATTCATAACGGAAAATTTCAACGCTGCAACAAGTATTATATTAGTATTTTCTGTACCAGAGCTATACGTGTTTTATGTTCGCCGATTACTTTGTGCATCATGCGTATAGTTGGCAGTAATGAGGAGACGCGTCCGCCTTAAACTTTTTGTTAGGTGCTATTATGTTTGTCTTATAATAATTGATACTACTAGTCTAACGTAAGACAGCGTTATTGAAAATATTCCATTCCTAGAGATCTGTTCGGTCTCACATAAAATGGACGGGACGAGGACAGAGCGAGAGGAATGAGTTTTTGGTCACTGTGACAAGGGCGAAAAAGCAGGATCGCGTTGCAGTCCTCGAAGAAATTAATAAGTGATATGATCGGAGAAGAAGAGGGGCAGTTAGTCAATATAAAACACTATTTGGTCGTTACAGCAACAGCCTTGCACATTTCAAGGGTTTTGCTTCTGCATATATGTTCAGTGAACTGGCTAAGATGACAGTAAACTTGTTGCCGTTGAACGAATGTTAGTTTTCGGTCTTTCAAAGACTTCCGCCAACTAAAACTGCATGGTACCGGGTTTTTTCTTCTGTTTTTGCTTTTTGACTAAGTTTCAGCGTGATTTGCTTTGCCCGAAGAGTGCAACCCTTTGGAAACAGGAGAAGCTGATGCGTCACTTAAGGCTGCAAGAGCATAATTCTTTTTCAACGTCTCACAAAAATTCTATTTCGGAGGATTTTTCTGATTTATATTGTCTGGTTTTGTGCGTGAATTGTGCTGTGATAATATGCTTTTCTTCAGTGCGATTTTATCTTTCTCTTCGACGCTAGTCTAAAGTTTTGCACACGAAGAGCGTTTTGCAGCGAAATTTCGGCGAATTTTTTTTTTTCAAAACTTCAGTATTACTCTGTGAGTGTTGTAACTGTGTTGCGAGCACAAATTAACTTATCTCCGTGTGATTCTCGTACGAAGAGCGTTTTGCAGCGAAATTTCGGCGAATTTTTTTTTTCAAAACTTCAGTATTACTCTGTGAGTGTTGTAACTGTGTTGCGAGCACAAATTAACTTATCTCCGTGTGATTCTCGTTTAGCTTGTTCTTTTCTCGACTCATTGCTTCGAACTGTTCTGATTCGCTCAAAATACTTGCTCGATGCAGTGCCGCCTTGTTCGTATGTGCTCGCTTCATAATTCATAACGGAAAATTTCAACGCTGCAACAAGTATTATATTAGTATTTTCTGTACCAGAGCTATACGTGTTTTATGTTCGCCGATTACTTTGTGCATCATGCGTATAGTTGGCAGTAATGAGGAGACGCGTCCGCCTTAAACTTTTTGTTAGGTGCTATTATGTTTGTCTTATAATAATTGATACTACTAGTCTAACGTAAGACAGCGTTATTGAAAATATTCCATTCCTAGAGATCTGTTCGGTCTCACATAAAATGGACGGGACGAGGACAGAGCGAGAGGAATGAGTTTTTGGTCACTGTGACAAGGGCGAAAAAGCAGGATCGCGTTGCAGTCCTCGAAGAAATTAATAAGTGATATGATCGGAGAAGAAGAGGGGCAGTTAGTCAATATAAAACACTATTTGGTCGTTACAGCAACAGCCTTGCACATTTCAAGGGTTTTGCTTCTGCATATATGTTCAGTGAACTGGCTAAGATGACAGTAAACTTGTTGCCGTTGAACGAATGTTAGTTTTCGGTCTTTCAAAGACTTCCGCCAACTAAAACTGCATGGTACCGGGTTTTTTCTTCTGTTTTTGCTTTTTGACTAAGTTTCAGCGTGATTTGCTTTGCCCGAAGAGTGCAACCCTTTGGAAACAGGAGAAGCTGATGCGTCACTTAAGGCTGCAAGAGCATAATTCTTTTTCAACGTCTCACAAAAATTCTATTTCGGAGGATTTTTCTGATTTATATTGTCTGGTTTTGTGCGTGAATTGTGCTGTGATAATACTTTTCTTCAGTGCGATTTTATCTTTCTCTTCGTAAGCCAATGTTCAGCGCTTTGTGCAAACAACAATGTCTCATGTGTTTCACTGGGTTATGGAAGTTAGTTTTATGTTTTCATATAAACGATTACCATATCAGAATTGATGATTACATCGGTGACCGTTTGGATGCCAAAATAAACGCACGAATAAACGAATGAACGCACGCAAATAGCGATCGCCGAACACGGGCGGTAAGTAAAGCATACGTGGATGTCAGTAGCGAGAGGCGCAGGCAGAATTTTATCTTTTTTTTTGCTTCGTTTTCATTATTTTACTAGTTGATCTACGCTGAAAATTCCACTCTTCTATGAGATGGTTCCATTTTAATGAGGGCAATTTTTGAAGGAATTAATGCTCGGACAAATTTCTATCCTTCATTTCCGTTCAGCGCTTCCGATAGCTTCGGATTAAATATTTGAGCAAGCGGTGTTTGTTGAAACTCTAGTCGTTTATGGTTGGAACGGGTATTATTTGATCGAGAATTTCATGATTCACGACTTTTTGAACAATATGCAATTTTTTGACCTTCTTATGTCGGAGTTTGTAACTTGAGCAGTTTACCAAACAATTCTTGAGCAGTTCATAAGTTGTTCAGTCGGATTTTGAATTGGCTCACAGGCAGTCATTCTATCGTATGTTACGATCAATTCAAAGCAATGTGTCTGTCGTTCGGGAACGAGACGACTATGGCGATCGGATGAATTGGAAACAGAGATGTGGCACACGAAGAGATAGATGAGCATTCTATTGTGTTGTTGTGTTTATAGAGGAGAACCTGTTTTTCATAATTGTTTCGTTATGATCGATGTGCTTTGAGGTTGTTTGAAAGGCATAAAGGCGATATTACGTTGAGTCGCATAAGACAATATGAGCGAATGCGACGATATCGATGAAAAAAAGAGTTGCTCTTATCGAGATGCGGAATGGTGTTGCGCTTTGAGTCAGTCGTCCGCAGGGTGCCCGTCCATTCGAGTCGCTTTCATGCACACTTTGTCAGAATTTTTCCAGCAACTATGAGGTCTCTGAATTTTTGAAACGATTACGACTGATATTCGTTAATGTCCAATTTGTCAATCTTCGACTTTTAGTGTTAGACTATATTATACTGTAGCACGTGGCGTACAATATCTATTGCAAAACGAAGCTCTGAAGTACTGTGGAGCAGACTCGTATTTTCAACAGGTCGAGTGCCGTACGATTTATGTATCGTTCGTTTAGACTTATAACATACTGTGCTTACACTCCTCAAGGTACAGCTTATGCGGCTTTTCCCTGGTAGAAGGCGTTGGCAGCTTGAATTCTGCTTCAATCGCTTTGCTGTTTTTCCCAAGTTTCTTCGTTAGAAACAGCAAAAGTAGAGGAGAGAGGCTCTTTAGGGGAAGGAAATCCGGGAAGGTATCATCTGCGTTTGTCGCCGTGAGAACGTCGATTTGTCGAAATGTTCTTCACGCCAAATTACCTTGGGTCAGAAAAATGTCCTTACCATGTAGTCTTGTTTTCGTTTGGGAAGGATGATGTGCAGCAGAAAAAATGGTTGGCTGACAGTTAAATGTCGACCGTCACAGTGGAATTCGCAGTCACTGTTAACTTAGTATTGGTGACTTTGCGTCGGAGTTGGATTTGAATTTTTTTTCGAATCGAATCGGATCTTTTATTTACTCGATAGGCAAGAGCTACCTTTACTACCTTTACAAATTTGTTCCTTTGTTCAGAAAAGTTGACGGAAGAAGAGGTGAGGGGGAGGGAGAGCTGCAGAAAATCAAGCAGTGAAAAGTAATGAATATATGCACCAGATATTAATCAGATCGCGACGTTTTTTGTCATAAAGATTTGCATGTATCCGCAACATTTCCCACCCCCTTCCTCGGATTGGTTCATTTCTTGAAAAATGCAACAGAAGATGAGTAGCGGATAAAAGTAGTGTTTACGACTGTCGACAGAGAGATGCTGTAGAGTTTCTTTAAAGATGGGTCGTATCCGAATGCGGTTGAGTCATGCACAAAGTTAAGCGTAGGCGAAATGTTCCCTCGTTTGTACATAGTCCGGGCATTGTGTTCCATTATTTGTTTGACCTCTAAACGAATTCGTTTAACCACTGTGTGCAATTGTTTCGTAAGTTCTGTTTCTCATGATGGTGAAATGTGCTGCTTAAATATCAATTATTTTGTGAAGCGCCCTCTTCAACAACAAACTAATCAACACTAAGGAAGTGCATATTCTTTCGTATTCGGCTCGAGAATTCATCCAAGCGAGTGCACGTTTTGCTGAGTTGTCCAGCGATTCGAATACAGCCTTCCTTTTCTTTCTGGCTTAATCGTTCCAACGTACAATCCATGATTCGTCGCCGCGTTATTTGAACTAGATACTCCGAAGAGTGGATCATAAAACAAACGACAAAATACCTATGACAGTTTTACGTGACACTTACTCCTGAATATGCACTAAGGAAGTGCATATTCTTTCGTATTCGGCTCGAGAATTCATCCAAGCGAGTGCACGTTTTGCTGAGTTGTCCAGCGATTCGAATACAGCCTTCCTTTTCTTTCTGGCTTAATCGTTCCAACGTACAATCCATGATTCGTCGCCGCGTTATTTGAACTAGATACTCCGAAGAGTGGATCATAAAACAAACGACAAAATACCTATGACAGTTTTACGTGACACTTACTCCTTATGAAGGAGTCGATCATGCGCCGATTGTCTTGACGAGTAATGTTTCGCCATTTTATTGCCATCGAATACAAACATTCCTCTCTGAGGCAATGGTGCAGTGTATGTATATGTCAACTCAGGTGACGGCAGCTTCAAATTTGAACATATACCAGTCAGTAAGCACTGAAAGGAAATGCAAATGACCAGAGAAAGCAAATTTTTTCTCTGCTATCTTCGGTTCCAGTAAGAATATAGTGTTAAAGATTTTGCTTCCTTTGAGAATTTGGATTTGCGAAGGAAAAACGCCGACACTTATCGTATGGGGGGAAGGGAGAAGCAATGTCGGTGTTTTACAGAAAAGTTCCTGTTCTTAGAAATGGTAAAAATAGTATTTTGCGGGGCTTTATTACGAAAGGAAGTGTGACCATTACGCTTAATCAAGAGTTCGTATGTTTCGTTTCTTAAATTAGGGAACTGTTGGGGTTTTTCAAAAATACTCGTCTAGTACCAAAACGCATCATGAAGATGTTGGCAATTTCTTTCATGTGTTGGTCTTTTTCGTTCTATTCATGGTTGCATTATGGAAAGCGGCACTTCGTACGACCACCACCGGCAGAAATTTACCAATGTTTTCGTTTTGAAAGCACATTTATTGTTTAAACATCGAGAAACAATTGGCTATTACCAGAGTGCCGTTCTTATGATGAGGCGGCGTCATCGTAAATGCCATCTCAAGCGTTGTTATACAAAAACGGATATCGTTTTGCATCCGTATTTGTTCCCAACCGGGAACTCAATATGATACGTTAATATCGATTTCGCTAATTGTAAAAATTAAATTTCAGCAAGAATCCGTCAAAGAGGTGAAGTTATGGGTTTTACGTGCAAGTATCGCATAAAGCGCACCACGGCGTTGTCGATTCTATGTTTCGCCTCATTTCTCTTATTGCAAACACAGCATATGGTAGGTAGTGCCTCTCTATAAACGATGAACACGTACACGTTACAATTCTTGCCTTCTTTATTCAATTTGTTGAATCTCTCCAGAAAATGAAAAAAATTTTAAAAATCGATCCTTTCAGCGGCCTGAAAGTTTCTTAGTGACCTAGATGAGGGCGGCTAAAACGAATACGTCGACTTACACTGCTCGTATGAAATGACTGATATATATATATATATATATATATATATATATATATATATACAGCTGTCTTTTTTTTCACAAGCATTATGTTCGTTCCTTGTCCGATTTTCTAGGTACTAACAGGAATGAAAACAGCTCAAGAAAAACAAGCGACGACGACCTCAAAATATTTTCACCATCACTATCTTCAGGAAAAGAAATGGAAAATTTTAGAATGTAAACAGTTCTAAAAAGAGGTGAAATCTCCGATGGCATAATGGAAACTCGCGGAAGAAACGAATTGCAGCTCGCCAATTTCAATAATCCTGACAATAAGGAAGTTAGCAAAGTTTTACACTTAGCGGTATTTCAGCAATGGAAATTAGACGATTGTGGACGTCCAAGGGAAAAGCACAACGCGATGGTTATAGAAAGAAATGCATTTAATTGGACAATAGTGAACAAACATTTTTGCACAAAACGTTATCCAAATTTGAAAATGCTCATTGTTGTATTGTCAGCTGTTGAAAACTTCGAAACGCGAAAGATCTATCGTGAGATGTATGGCGATCATTTTTATAAAGAAGTTAGTTATAACCTTTCCTCATTTTATTTAGCTTATTTCTGATGAATTATTTAGAACGCCTATCAACGAGTTCACGTATTATAATCTTTCAGCGCTTCTCGAAAACAAACTCTTTGTTATATTTTTCTCCAAAAAAGTATAAAGTACGATTGAACTCTATCACGATGTGCCGCAATGATATACTAGAGGATTGCTAAACAATCGTAGATGTTTTGCTTAGAAGAATTGTAGCCAGTCGAGTAATGAAATGGGATTTTTGGGCAATTGATGTTATACTTTCAGAATTTAAGAACATCTGCGAAGCCGCTAGAGGTTAACCTCGTATACGGAAGCTAAAAGCTGAACCACTAATTAACTGAATCTGCTCTACACATTACCGTTGCCAGTGACAGTAGAATGTGTATTACTGTGCACTATATAACTGTATAAAAATATGCAGAATGTACTTTAAGCGTTCATAAACGGAATGCAAATATCATTCAGTGATCATATCGAAATCAAGACGATTCGGTTGAATGAGATGTCTGTATTCTTCACCTGTTGCGCATTTAATCTGATTAAATTTAATCACATTTTTAGGTTTTTCAACTCATTAATTTTTCAATGTTGGTGATGCTCAATAATGATTCGGAGATTTGACTACTGTGATAGAGAGTTCTCCACAAATTGTGAGCGCGTTTTTTAGTTTTCATTTGAAACCACTGAGAATGCTCGCCAAGCAACCTTTTAATTTTTGTGTATTTTTCTCACACAACAACAAACGTTTAAAATATTTAAGATTATAGACTACTCCCCCCCCCCCCCTGCCTCCCCCCTCCTAAACACATAAGGATGCTGTAGAATGAATGTGGCGGTTTATTTTTTAAATCTGAAACCCTGAACGTATTTCAGCGCGGAGTTGTGACGCTTTTTGTTGTGGGCAGATCTCTAAACAATTCAATTAACGAAAAGATTCTTGAAGAGAACTACGCACATCATGATATTATCCAGCAAAATTTTCTCGATGCCTATAAGAATTTGACGCTGAAGGTACCATTTTTCGACTTTTACTATGAGTCGAGAAAAAGACTATTGTAATCATAGTTAAACTGCAAAGTAAGTGCAGCCAATCGTTTTGTTTTTCCTCACCAGTCGATGCTTCATAGAGAAGCTCTATGGAACGCGCCTATTGCTGGATGGTGCATCGCATGAGCAAAAGAACTTTTAGCCATAAAACAGATAAAGGAACAACTGAAAAGAAATGACACTTTGACGAACAGCATATGTATTGGTTGCATTTTTATGGCTAGAAGTTCATAATTCACAGAACTCCAACACTTAAATGCGTCACACAGTCGCATTATCATCGTACCGCCAAAACAAACATCCCTCTCGGCGTGGTAGAGCGCTGTGAACTTTTGACTGCATCAGGCATTATGAATTTTTAGCTTTCGCAAGCCATCATAACGATAAGGTAAATGAGAATGCCTACCGGGAGGCTGGTGCGATATGTGCTTTGGCAACCAACTTATCAATACAGTTGGTTTTATAAATTAGTTGCAGGTGGCGAATTCGTATGATCTACATTTTTCCGCGACCCGACCAGTTAGATATGCAGCTGGTTGAAGGTACCTATAATTTTGCCCATTTAAGGGAATACAACTTCTATATAATCCCTTACGACCTATGGTATCGACCTCCCTTCATTGAAGTTTTTTTAGGGGTTAGCATGGCTGCAGTTCGTTGTCGATTACTGTTCGAACGTGCAATATGTGATGAAAACAGACGACGATGTAGTGTTCAATTTGTACGGCTTAGTCGACTACTTACGAATTCATTTTAGTAACTCGTCGCGCATTGACGATGAGAATCGCTTCATTTGTGGTATGATGCACAATTTGACAGCGCCAAGAGATCCATCTAAATGGTATTCTTCGCGTCTCCCTTAAACGGTTGTATAGGTTATAAATAACAAGAATTTGAAAGGGGGGAGCAGGTGGAAAAATTAAATTCAATTTGAATTACAAAAGTCCACATGTTTTGGAACAGTGCGCAACGTTCGATGAAACGTGCCAATGTGTTATTTGATGTCCCTTAATTGCGTAAATCACTTTAAGCAACCACCGTCACCCAAGGATTGCCCAGTTGGAGTACCATCGCTGTAGTTGCCCAGAGAAGTTTGTTTCGATGGGGTTAAATTTGAAATTTCCAGTATGGGAACTCGGAGGAAGCATAAATTGTCAAAACTGAACTGCATTTTTGGATGAATTAAATTCCTGCAAACTATTGACAATTTTTTTTTCAATAAAATTCACTCGATCTCATAAATATGACGTTCAAAAACAGGTATGACATGTTTCAGTCCTCTTTCCTGTAAGTGAGACATGCTTGAGTCCTCTTCCATATAGGTGAGACGTACTTTAGTTCGCTTCCTCCTAAGTAAAACATTTTAAGCACCATGTCCTCCTCATCCTCTCCAACTCACTTGGTCAGAATATTGAAATGTTACTTTACAGAGCGCATTCTTTTTTTCTCGCTCGGCTACATGGTCGCATTTAAAACGGTAGTGAAAAACCGCAAATTGACAGCTACGTTGCCGAAAAGTATTTTTTGTCATCAGCAGAAGAAATTCCACGTTCAGCAACAACAAGAAGACATTTATTTGCAGGTGTGTGACCAGAGATGAATATAAATTTGATGAATTTCCTCCTTACTGCATGGGACTACAATATATTATAACGCCAAGAATTGCTGCAAAGTTACTCGAGGCATCGGTCGGCGAAAAATTTATTTGGGTAAGGGCGAGTGGGCTATTAGACTATGCATAGCACGCCTTAAAACGTGAAGGATTCTTGCAAACAATAAAATTCACTCGATCTCATAAATATGACGTTCAAAAACAGGTATGACATGTTTCAGTCCTCTTTCCTGTAAGTGAGACATGCTTGAGTCCTCTTCCATATAGGTGAGACGTACTTTAGTTCGCTTCCTCCTAAGTAAAACATTTTAAGCACCATGTCCTCCTCATCCTCTCCAACTCACTTGGTCAGAATATTGAAATGTTACTTTATAGAGCGCATTCTTTTTTTCTCGCTCGGCTACATGGTCGCATTTAAAACGGTAGTGAAAAACCGCAAATTGACAGCTACGTTGCCGAAAAGTATTTTTTGTCATCAGCAGAAGAAATTCCACGTTCAGCAACAACAAGAAGACATTTATTTGCAGGTGTGTGACCAGAGATGAATATAAATTTGATGAATTTCCTCCTTACTGCATGGGACTACAATATATTATAACGCCAAGAATTGCTGCAAAGTTACTCGAGGCATCGGTCGGCGAAAAATTTATTTGGGTAAGGGCGAGTGGGCTATTAGACTATGCATAGCACGCCTTAAAACGTGAAGGATTCTTGCAAAATTTTTGATTAAATTAAAACGGTACAGCCTCATATCTCATCTCAGTACAAATTAGTTACGTCCACTTCTTGAACCATAGCACAGTGCCGACGTCTGTTTTGAAGACCGTACTTGATCATTTCGAGGGTCATGTGGTCGCCACTTAGACTGGCTCCGCACATCTCTGCGCCCGAAGACAGGAGGCTGACCACCAGGGGATAAAAATTGGTAACGGCAATCATGGAAAAGAAGAGGACAAGAAATGGCCCTCAGTCCTGCGCAGCCTCCTGTCATCATCACAGTGACGGCGGTGATGGAATTGACGAGAGAGGAAGCAGAGAGTGCCAAGAACCTCGCAGTATTCAGACCGCCACCCTACCTCTACTTAAACGTGGGTACGTTCAGCGTTCGAACGTTCGCCTATGACCAAGCGGTGGATATCTTGCTACAAGAAATCCGGAGTATTCGGGTACACATCCTTGCAGTTAACGAGATTAGGCGCTGAAAGGGTCTCATCGCAAAATGGAGAGACCGCACTCAGGTCATCTGCTTGGCGCAGCTGAAAAGGGTGTGCAGGAGGGTCGGTTTTATTGTTCGCCCTCAGACAACGACTAAAATTTTCTCCATCGCTATAATGTCTTCCTGTGTTGGAGTACTCGTTGTCTGGTTCGACATGAAATCCACAATGAAAATTATTGCAGTTTACGCACCCAATTCAGCAGCAGAAGATGAAAACGTCGAGCGATTTTACGAAGCACTAGGAACGGCAATGCAGCAACGGTCGACATACACGATTGTTCTTGGGGATTTCAGTGCGGAGCTAGGAAAACGCGAAGACAATGAACATTATATCAGACGCTACGATGCTGAGGCGAGAAACGAAAGAGGCCAAAGGTACGCTGATTTCGCTGAGTCTTCCAGGCTCTTTCTTCAGTAAGCGAACCGGAAGACGTTGGACATGGTCAGCTTTCAAAGACGCAGTCCGCAACAAAATTGACTTTATGCTCACAGACAAGCGAAGACTGGTTACGGATGTATCCCTTATCCCTGAATTGGCCGTACTCGTACACTCCGAACATCATCTTGTGACAGCAGAGCTTAGGATCGACTTCAAGACGGAAGGATTCGCAACAAAATAATCTACCGTTACAGACCACAGCAGTTCGCAGATGACCTTTCCTTTCAAGCTATTACATCCGAGAACTGGGATATTCCCAGAAGTGATATTGACGCCAATTTCAGCCATTTTCTCAGCAAGTATAACAAACGTAAGGTTGCTGCTATTGCAAATACAGCAAGAAGTGCCAGTGACCGTCTTAGTCAAGAAACACTGGCACTTCTTCGAAAAAGGCAAACTATGGCGGCAGAAGCTAATACAGGTCTAGAGTACAAGCTTCTGTGTAAAGTATTAAGAAGGAAAATGACGGAAGACTAGAGTAACTTTAAGAAGGGAGTGCTAAGGGAAGCAGCAATACGCAAGGCAAGTTTGAGGAATGCTTGGAAGGAAATACATTTGCGTCAAAGCACGATCCCATCGACGTTTGTCAACACTACAGGCCGCAGAACAACAAATCGAGAGCAAATGCAAGAAATTTGCAAGAATTTTTACGAACAACTTTTTTTTTAATCGGTAGTAACCATCAAGATTCCCGATTTAACTGTCACATCTTCTGTGTTGAAGGTGACACCAAGTGAAATTGAAAAAGCAGTAGGCAAAATGAAATCAAGAAAGGCTGCAGGACTAGATTAAATGTACGCAAAGGAATTACGAGCAGGAGGTGAACAGCTTGTAAGAGCACTGAGTGCCCGATTCACCTGGCACCTACAGTCAGGAAAAATACAGGAGGAATGCAAGAAAGCGATTTTCAACTTTCACCACATTTTCGTCGTAACGCAGCTGACTGCACGGTGCGGAGACTATAAAACTTCGCTACGTCTATTCTTCGCAGATTTCAGGAAAGCCTTTGACTCTGTACAGCATAACGCCATGCTACAAGCTCTATCAAACCAAGAGGCTGATCCTGCGTATATTCGAATTTTCACTGACAACGGTACAGACGGAAATCACCCTATTTGATGAGCCTATACAAATAAGAACCAGTAGAGGCGTGAAACAAGGAGATATTTATTCCACTAAAATCTTCACATCCGCGCTTGAAGGTGTACTGCGAAGCATGAAAACGAAGGAAGGCTTTCAAATATACGGCGAAGTACTCCAAATGCGCTTATTTGCAGATGATGTGGTGCTCACTGGCGAGAACCCGCAAACGTCGCAGGAGTTGTTAAATGAACTTCACAGTAATGTGAAGGCAATCAAGCTCAAAGTTCAAAGCGGAAAGATGCAATGGATGAAGAATGAGTATTGCCCTGGGTTTGACATGAAGCTCGAAAACCAAAACGTCGAGCTTGTAAACAGCTATATCCGTCTGAGGCAGGCGATAAAAACGGGTAACGATTTCGGAGAGGAACTGAGGAGGAGAGCGAGGTGGATTGCCTTCACGAAGGTCCCGATGTCCTCACGGATAGGAAAACGCCACCTCCTTTAAAAGCAGAGTTGTTCAGTAGCATGATTCTTCCTGTAATGTTATACGGAAGCGAAACGCGGAATACAACGCTTGCAGAAGGAAAGTTAGCAGTGACTCAGCGTACCATGAAGCGACGTATGGTGAGCATCAACAGGTTGCATGCAATATATGCCTAATTAAGATTTCCATCCTCGCTCTGGCACGAGGGACATCGTTGAAACGATGTACGCCAGGAAGCACACTTGGGCTGATCATGTGGCAAGGATGAACGACAACAGATCGAGGCGGACTACTGAATGGTGTCCACGAAATATAAGAAGAAAACCAGAAAGGCCGCCACTGAGACGGAGAGATCCGCTTGTGCGTCTACATGGAATCAGATGGATGCGCCAAGCGCAATAAAAATTGGATGGAAGTATGGTTGCCAGCTGTATCGATGAAAGACGAATCGATGACATTACAGCTGCCGAGAGTATCCGAATGTAACCAGATTACTTCTGCAGCTGAAAAATTGCTCGGACTCGTAGCTAGCAATGAGACCATGTCAATTTTCAGACGCTCATCGCGGCCATTGAGAAGTATTGTTAGGCACTCAGTGCGCGAAGGTGTTTAATACGGTTGAATGACGGTGTTTTGGATTCCCGGTACGATGCCTGCACAGCGGTGATCAATCAGTGGGAATCGTCATTGCTGAAATCGATCTTGGTTATTTTCACTTTACATGGCGGGATCTTTGGAGTGCTCACAATGTTCGCAGCGCAGTATTATAAAACAACAAGAGAGATCGGCCGACTAACTACTATTTTTCATCCAGTAATGAATATCCCACAACGTTTATATCGGAAATCATCACCATGATGTGTCCCTACGCAAGAGGGACTGGCTTTTCATTTTTCGAATTCCAGGTACATTACATCTATAATTTCCAGTGACATTTTGATCTTATTTTCGCAAACGCACTAGCACGATGTCCTGACGAACAACCAAAATGCATAAATATGCTTTCGCATTTCTTGATTTGTTCGTCATGTGCACACAGGCTACAAAGACGTCGAATAAACCCCTCCCTTAAACGAGCATCGGCAGTTAATGCTGTTAAATCTTGAACTAGCAGTTAATGCTGTTAAACCATGAACTAAAATTTTTTGGATAGAGCTTCTTCCGGAGTCTACCGATACGGTAACTGAAATATCAGCGTATAAATTTCTAGGCACCATACGGCAATTGGGCCTCTTTCTTAGAAGACATCATTTTTGACGGGTTCTAGCTCTTAACGCCCGAAAGCGGTGCATTTTCGCTGTTGTCATATTATGTTGTGAGCCGTCATGAGCATCTTTCTTCACTTGTACGTTACGAAAACAGTCAATGCTAGGACGGAGGCGACATGGTTTTCGAAAATGCTTATCAGGCTCTGAATTCACTGTCTCTTCTACGTGATTTATTCAGTCATACTCTCAACATCCGTTTCACGATTGCGATTGACCATAACGTGGCTGATTCGGCTGCACCGTTTTTTGGAAAGGGAGTCAATACTGGAAGAAGTCGGAATTCTGGTATTGCCCACCACATGACTTCGAATCCGGGATGAGAACTGGATGCAAAACAAGAAAACGCCGAAATCTCTGGATTACGGACCGGGAACCAGAGTTCAGAACGACCTTCGGAGTTCGGAGGCAGCTGCACATCTGCGCATTTTGTAAAATGACGAGTTTACGTCGCCTTTATCCCCAAAAGGCCGACAGAGATAGCTTTGAAGTTGATAAAATGAAAACTACAATTCGCACACATAAAGGAAACGCTAACAAACCTCGTGCTAATGAATTAATTAATGTTGACGTTTCTCAATAGTGACGTTGCGGTATTGTGTCAAAGCTGCAGCATGTCATATTCACATGCTTGGCGAACGCACTTAAACTATGGCCATTTAGTACGGTCAAAGATGGAAATTGGAAGCCAACGTCAAATATTCCCCACATCTCCTCGCTTTTATAGCAACACTTATGCTAATAAATTTTCAGATCGAGGACTACTTCTTCACTGGACAAATCGGTCAAAAGATAAATGCGAAATACCACGACATCAGCGCATTACGAGGCCAAAAAGAACAGTTTCTTAATATGACAGCTCTGTTTTGGCTGGCCCATGAAACGCACATGGCAGAAGGTAAAGAGGCTTGGAGGAACGTGAGGAAGCATTACAGACAAGCTACAATTTTGAAAACATATCTGAACACGTTGTCATGAAAGTATAATAATAAATAGAAATGATAAGAGACGGCTTGATGTGTGCGTTCTCATGGAGTTATGCTGTACTATAGTATTTTCTGGCGCAGAAAGTACACTCAAACCCACCAATGTGTGCTCGCCATGTGTGCGCCACTTAAGGCCTCTCTCCATCACTATTTTGAAACAGTCATACTGAGCGGCATAAGCTGCGATTTTTGCCATGTTGCTGCTTTGCTTGAGAGTCGCTCATTTCGAAGATAAGAGTCTATGGGACAAACAAGTCTAAGAGTGATAGTGGAAAGGGAATGATTAGCGTGCCCACATTTCCGGATGCGGAAAAGGTTGCACTGCAGAGTGGGCTTGCAACCAGTAACCAGGAGG
>JPKZ01000885.1:87751-115667 GCA_000803305.1 Toxocara canis
GAAGCTTGTTGTAGTTTAATTTCTTTTTGAAGGTGCCAAATGCTCTGAGTGGAAGGATCCAATGCAACCCAGGTGCACGACACCTACAGGTGAGCGCAGCATTCTTATCTCTTTTTCAGCCACATGTTTACATTAAATATGCTGTTAACGAGTACCAATTACGTATTGACAAGTCGTGTTTATTCGACGTTTTGGCATTTCATATCGTTATCAAAACTGTACAGAACGCACAGTGATTGCAAAAGGTTTTCGCTTTCTGTTTATGTAAATTCCAGATCGTCTTTTAAATGCATTTCTGGAATGAACAGCGATTGCACGAACTGAAATATTCTCTGTAGACAGCCAAAGTTCACGTGTTAAAACTGCAGAAAGCGACGTGTGGTCGCGAATGCTTTTCGCTACGTCAGTTTTTTTTTCTTGTCGTCTGTTGCATGTTCAGTAGTAGCATTCCTATCGACTAGGCGATATTAAAGGCATAAAATTGATGTTTTAACTGTCATGTGAAATGAAAATTGCAGATTGCATGTGTTTGGTCAAGCCGAGCAGTTGAAATGAAAGTTTCGCATAAAACGCAACGACTGAGTGTGTTATGTGAAAAACAAGGTGATCCACAGCTCTATGAACTTGTTGCGACCACTTCAATGCCATTGGTTAGCTTCGAGTGAGTTTGTTCCCGTCTTGTGCACTTTCGCAATTTTGTATTTACGAAGCATTTAATGGTGGTTACATCATGTCTGTTTGTGAATGTGCGTATGTTTGGGCAGTTTCAACTTTGGTACCCCTGGACGAAGGGTTGTGAAATTGGGTAACTGCAACCTGCAATATGCGATGACTACTGTGACCAATTTGAAGGTGCTTGATCGACGTCCGTGAGGAATGGGAAGGGGAATAGTGAACGAAAGACGTGGGAGAAGCTGTAGGCAAATGAATGTAGTAGAGGGGATGCTACACCTTGTTCAGTTCTAAAATACGCCCGAAAGTAATTTTTTTGGTAGAAGACCTGAAGGTCGGTCGACTTAGTGGAAACAGGAATATTTTTTAAAGAAATATGGATGCTTTTCTCTATCTGCTAACAATTTCTTGGGGAAGCGTACTTTGCGCCGGCGCGCTAGCACTCTCAGCGTGTAGATTACGCACATTTTTTCGATTAGAAGCGGTCTTTGTGTCATAGTCTGCATACATCAAAATTCTGTTTCTATCGGTGTTTCCACCACTTGAATCTCTTCTATGGAAACTTACGTTCATAAGATTGTTGTTTTGCACATTTTTTGGAGAGAGGTTAAACGGATGTGTTGCACAGTCGTATTTATCGATTTCATTATAGTATGCGACTGTGTGATCATTTTTAATCGATTTTCATGAGTCACGAATTTTTCCTTGTAGGTATAGTTCCTCGAGCATTGGTGTCCGGTTCATAAGGGGTGGAAAGCGATGCGGAATGGGATTTGTTATAGAGGGAGAGTTGAGTCATCAGCAGTTTGCTTGTTAGTCTGACTAGTCCTGTCTTTCGTTATCTTTGTGATGTATTGAAATACCTGGTATTCCTGATCTGTGTTATATAGTAAAACCACTTTAATTCAGTCGTTTAGCAAGATTTACCGTGCGTTAGCCACACCTAACACAGTGCCGTTTAACATTCATTTTCTCTTATTGCTCTTCTCTTATTACTCTCATCTTCAGCTGTGCGCCCATTAATGTACTAATGATTCGATTAAATCAGTGTTTTTATTTTCAATCGTTAGACGCAAAATTCATGAATGTTTCAGAAATATTTGCACGGCTTATTCGAAATCGGACTCCAAAATTGCATCTTTAATCACTGTGCCAGACAGTAAGAATCCGAAGGAGAAAAAGCAGTACATTAAGGTTTGTGGTTTACCTTGAAAAGTGTCGCCTTTAAATGCCCTTCATACTCATATAATGACGTGCATTGTTATTTTTTACAACAATTATTTAGTGAAATGTTGTGCCTGTATTCTTGCTGTTGAAGAACTTATCAGTCTTGTTTTTATTGGTGGTCGTAGTCACAGATTACCGCCTAAGTTAAAGCTGCCCTCACTTTCGGTTCGGAAACATTTAGTGCAAAATTACGGATAAGAGAAAAAGAAAGAAATTATGAAAATTTTCCGGGAAACGAGGGCGCAAACTGCTTAGGCCATCAACTAAGTCGTAATCGATTTCCAAGATGAGTTGGTTTAGGGCATGCACGAGAGTATTCTTAACGAGCCTAAGAAATTCGGACTGGGATTACAGAGTTAAATTAGTACTCCTCCTAACACCGCTCAGCAGGCTGTGGAAAAATAGCCTTTGCTATAGCACAGCCTCGGCCGTAAAGAATTCCTCCTCCTACATTCCCTGCCCAATCCCACCCTTGAATTCGTTCGAGCTATTATAACGGTTCTGAATTATATACTTGAGATCTGCGAACTGCTAAAAAGAAGCAAAGCGCAAGAGAAAGAGGGGTAGAAAAGGGAGGGAACGACGGAACGACCGCTAAAGCGAAGAACGAAGCAGCTTCTTGCAAGGAACAAGATTCATCAGATGCGGTTTGAGAAGCATATTACATGGAGCGCCAAAATAATCTCATTTTGTTGCCTTTTAATTAATCTTCCGCGTTTTTTAGTCATGGGCAGTGAACTCTCTTGAGGTTGGGCAAAGTGAACTATCCAGGGAGATCTGTTTTAGCCTAAAAAAGGCTTGGTCAGCCGCGCTGAAATGATCCCTTCCCTTCTCGCATCGCACCGTGGAAAAGTTTTTAAAGCTGGAAAGGGAAGGGAGAACTCAATACTTGCTTATGCAAACGTATTATGAGGAGGTTTCTGGCACTCTTGACTTGTCTGAAAAGAGAACTGTCAAGTGAATGTTGTTGGAGAATCGCTGCAAATTGTAATGCAACAAAGTTCACTCTCCTACACGGAGCTGCTAATTTCGAAATTTTCATATGTTTTTTAGTGTGGAATTTCGCCACACTCCGTATGAAGGTAAATTCGATTGGGCGTTATCGAACAAGGGAGAAATGAATAGCAGAATGAATCATATTTGCAGGTCTATGATCTCAACGATCATATCGAATTGTGTTGCACAGATGTGAGCACGCGTAAAAAGCATGGAATTGTCCATACTAAAGGTTAGTTGCTAGTATTGTTTTAATAGTTCTTCTTTAATCTTTAGACTAATTTTGCGGCACTCCCATTTCTTTTCATCAAAGAAGTCATAACGTTCCAGAATAAAAACTGCTACGATAGTGATGTCATTTGGCAGTAGGCCTACACGAAGCGTAAGCGAATGAGGAGGGAAAATTGGTGCCATGATTTTTGCTGATCCCATCGTTTTCGATCCTTCCGCTGACTGAGTACTCACGAGAGGAATCAAAAAGGAACTATGGTACCAGTCTATTTCCTCTCGCCTCCCCCTTCCCCCCTCCCTCCATCTACTTGCTTTACAATGCTGCCATTGCCTTTTTCAACGTTTTGTTAGTCACTATGACACTGCTGTTATCAGTTGTAATTGGAGGGATTTGCCAAGTTCGCGAAGGTGAAAAGGAACGTATTTTCGTGGGCGAACCTATGGAGGGAATCTTCGAAGGATTGTGCATTCGAAAAGCAGCTACATCTTTGAAAAGGTGATGAGGAGAGCGGCTTCCCAAAGACATGCATATGTTTAAACGAAAGGAGAACGAACTACATTCAAGGCTTTACGATATTGTTAATTTTCAGAAGAATTTGGTGGTCTTAAATGGTCAAACGGTGAGGGGCACATTCTGTTCTCGGCCGAGAAACAAGTCAAAGCAGCGCAGTATTTCGATGCCGATCTTGATTGGAGTAGCGAAGAAAAAGTGCTGGAATCAAATGTTGTGAGTACCGTTTTCAGATGTTCTTTTCTTTCTTTATCCCAATTACCCAGTTTACTAAGGTGATATGGCAATGCGTAAAATTCTTATTCACTTGTATTTCTGACTGCGATTTCGTAGCAGCCTATCAGGAGTATGGTCGGAATTGGAATCTATGCACGAACTGTATCCTTGTGGAGGGCATATTCCTTTCACCATAAATGGCGGATGTTGTGGTAAGGGATGCGATTTAAATGGCTGTATCCTGTTTTCTTGTTTCCCTTAAGTGCAGTTTCCTTTTTCCCACTTTCACTGCACCTTGCTTTTCTTTTGTTTGAAAATTGTGGCACCCTTTGGTCGACGTTGTTAAAACTGAATCGATTTGCGTTCTTAACGAATAGTTATTGTTGCTCGAATATGTGGTATATTGCGAAAAACTTCGATTATAAAGCCATCTCACTTATGCCTCACACATTTCTTCTGTAGATTAGGGCACTCTCATATGCTGCCTCTTAACCGCAACTTTCTACGGTCGATTTACATGCTCCATCCGGATTACACATCGTTGTCATTCCGCCGGTATGATGCAAATCAAAGTGGCAACTCTGATTCTTTTTTGATTTGTACGCACTAATTACCATTTGTACAATATGCGCATACCTCAGTTGCGTTTCCCTTATGTTTATGGGACTGCAGAATTTTTAATATAATTCGTGCCAGAAAGATTTCGAAGATTATAATCCGTCCTCGAATGTGCGCCACTCAGTAACTTTGGAAATCCATGAGTTCCATGACTTGTAAACAGACTTTTGCGGTAAATAATCACGTTTATTGCAGGGCGACAAATTCAAGCTAACTGAAAGCTGGGGTGAACAGCGAACCGATGTGTGCCGCCCTGTGTTGTGCATTATGGATGTGATTAGCGGTAGTATTGCGGTTATCGATCAGATTCCTGAAAATTTATCACCCATTTATGTGAGTGACATTTTTTGTTCATAAATCCTATCGGCCTCAAAAGTGCTCAGTGAGGTGATGTTCAATCGACGTAAACCGTTCCTCACGCAGAGAAATCTTCCGAGCCGTATTCATTTATTAAGAAGGGCGCTTTTAAACGACTTCTATGGGAATGGATGGTTTTTTTGGAACGTTAGGGGCGTTATGGCTGTTTGAGTATTCTATGGGTCGATTACAGCAGCATTTATAACGTATCGCAAACTTCCCATTCATTTCCATTGTAACATATAACGTTAACGACTGAAAAAATAGTGGGGTTGGTGAATTCAAGAAGATGGGTTGGTGGAAAAATAATAATAATGGGGTTGGTGGAAAAAGCTCGAGCAGTGCTATATGAGATTTTATAAGAGCATGTGCGGTGCGCTTTCTTTTGCGATACTGACATTTTTTGTGAATAACGAATTTTGAAATAGTTAGTTGTTGTTTTTTTTTTTTCAAGAAATGAGTTTCTTCTCTACGAAATTGCTCATTCATTTACCGCATGCGTTTGATTTCAGAGCGTATGGACTCCAAACGATGAGGGCGTTGTTTTCTTTGGTCTCAAAAACGAACCTTTCAAACTTGGCAAGGTTTACTGTAACAATCGAAGGTATTCGACTTATCGTTCGTTCGTAACCATAAATGGAATAGTTCTTCAGTCCGGAAATTTTATACATTTTCGACATTAAAAAAAGTCGTATTTAGTTCTTGTGAGGCTCATTTTGTTTTCATGGGGATGTTTAGAAATTTCGTTATATGCAAAGAATGCTATAAAATTTGTGCGTCATGGGCTATTTCTTTATTAGGTGGTGCGCAGTTTTTTCGAAATCTGAATATTCAGATAGGAGAGCCTGTTTTCTCATTTGAAGGTCTTCTTATCGTTTCACAGCATAAGTTTGCAATTTGATCGAATATCTATTAAGTCGATTCATGTCTGACTGCGTTCACAACAGGTATTTGCAGCAGTTGTGCACCAGAACAGAGTGCCAACTGCTGGCTTTTTCCTTCGAAGCTAAAAGAGCCTTAAGCTGTTTCTTTCGCTCTTTCCCAGAAATTGTGAACTTTAGACCATTTGGTTGTTTTCAGATGATCGTAGCATTATGCCCTTTGGGCCAAATGTGCGGCTACTTTTGGAATTCATAGTGTTTTCTTTTCAACTGTGATATTTGCAGAGGAACGCTGTATTACTACCAACTGGAGAACGCACAACTTCACGCGTTAAGTGAGGAGGATGTGGCGATTGAAAGGATCTCTTTCTCTCCAGACGGCACCAAACTTATCTATTTTCAAAGAACCGCTGGAGGTCCACACAGAACCACATGTGCATTGCGCATCGTGAGTTACAACACCGAACCGAATTGAATTCACTTTTTGTTTACAACAGAAGTCTGTTTGTGCAGAAACTTATGTGTACGGTTTCTATGCAAGAAATGACATTACACATTCAGAGTAAACGTGATGCCAGAGAATCACAAGCGTTCATTCACAGAAGCTTAGTAATGGGACTTCACAGAACCATAAACATGAAATTGTGCGATATGATTCAGCAACGTTCGAGCGTCAATCTAAGTTTTTTTTTTCATGTAATTCTTCATTGGATGCTTGCATGTGTAGCATGTCGTCCTCATTCGATGATGCTGTTTCTTTTCAATGAATAAATCGGAAATTAAAAGGATTGTTTTCCGAAAGGGTTTTTATCAAAGTTCCGCTCCGGGAATTCCGAAAATTCAGTGTTTTTTTTGGACTGTCGACTTTGGATGTATAAATATCCGTTACGATGGCGTAGGAATTGAGGTTTCGAGGTTCTCATCTTTTCTTTGTAAGAGAGAGTTCCGGTTTTTGAAAATCCTCTTCGGGTGCAATTCGGAAAGCCGATCAAAGTAGGAGCTGGTAATTTTTATAATGACCCAATAGAGAAATCGTTCTCATATCCTTCGTACTTTACAGTTCGCTCCTTTGCAACTTTTTAGGCCGTCTTTTTCGCTAACAGTGGCATCAGTCATTTCATTTGCGGACGAGTTGTAAACATAAGTCGCTTTCTTTATAGATTTTGTACCTCGCTTGTTTCTGTTAGCAAGGTATTTGTAATTGTTGTAGGTTAACTGGAGCAGCAAAGCAAATCGAGAACTGGTTGCCACCGTTGATGCACCTGCTTGTAAGTGATTTCCCTACTGATTGCAAGTAGCTGAGAAAAAATTAAGTGCGGCAGTTTTTTTTCATCGGGTAATGGGTTAGGTTGAATCACAGCATTTCGCTGAAAAAAAAAGAGCAAATACCACAAACGGGTAATAAACGGAACAGACGAGGCCACTGAGGATTTCACCTGCGTGCAGTTATGATTGAGCGGGTTCAATGACCGAGTTTTTCTATGTTTCTGAACTTCTGCTAAACAAAAGAAGTCCAGTTACAGTGTTTGCGAAAACAATAAATTAGAGGCTATATGAACGCTTCTTTATGTTCAGCATACACCGGATTTCCTGGCTTTCAAATGATACAGATCCCTGATAGATGCTGGGCGAATGACAGCAAACGATTAATTTTGTCGAGCGCTTGGAGAACAAAAGAGGTCAGCAGATTTTTGTGTGATTATTTCTGCGACCTTAAATAGCCGTCTACTTGCTTCGCTGAGAACTGTGATTTGATCTTGGTGTAGTAGCGATTTTGAGATATCGGTTGGTATACGTTCGTTTTACTAACGTTTGGATGAGGGGACTTTTAGCATCATATTTTCCTCTTTTGTAAATTGCCCTGTTGTCTCGAATAAGGCCACTGACTACTCAAAATATAACCTTGCGGTTGTATGAACCACCTCGAACACCGATATAGCCCCGTCATCTCAGAAATTCCGCGATCCTTGTGTGGAGCAGAATAAGGCTTAGCAGGGTCACCGCTTCAATACAGCCCCTTTTCGTTTATTTCCTTTAATTTTTAGAAGATTGTGAACACTGATGCCTCTTTTTTCGAGGTGAAACGATATTTTGATAGCTGCTTGTTGAGTACAGGGGTACGGAACGAGAAAGACAGTAGTTGCGATGAATTTTTGATGCTAAAACTGTAAAGAGTTACCGTCATAAGGTTGTGACCAAGGTCGTTCTTTGAAAATACCACAAAAAGGAGCCGAACTCGAGGCAAAAGGAGTGTGCTTGATTTTTTCTTCTAAAGTTTCAACCATAGGTTCAAGAAACTTCCGCATTCGCGCAACTGGGGAGAACGATCGCTTCCTTTCAATCTTCCGAGAGGCGGCCTTGATCCTGACCATAAAATACGAAGCAAACGTTGTGCAAATATTTTCTTTCATTTATTCAAAATGTTGAAAAGCAGAGTCGATGCCCATCTGAGATAGGAACGATATGGGAGGGAGAGAGGTCACCGTTTAAGGTCTTTGCTCACTTTCTAATAATGTTGCTTTGTGGCGAATACTTTTGCGCCTAAGTCTTTTTTCATCGAAATAATATTTTTGTGAATGATTGATCGTTTTTATTCATAGTCTACTTTTACTTCCAGTCGGAGTCTGAAGAATTCGTTAACTAAAATGAAAGACTGAACATATTCAAATAGTTTATGCTAATTTCTTTGTAATTTCAGGAAATATTGGTAGTCGATACTGATTCAGGCACTATTAAGAAAATATCAAACACTGGTGAGTTGCCCGTTTGTGTTGTTGGACCACGACCACAAGCCCTTTTTATGCTCCTTGGCAAAAATGCATTTGCAGAGTGCTTTATAATGAAGTGATATCTGTGCGAATATGCGTATCACTGTTTTTTTTTTGCTATTTTCACCCCTGATACCATTGAACCAAGAGTAAGGTAAGTGTAACGTACAATACATCATTTCCTACACCTAATTTCGGGGTGACTCTTCGGCCGCACCGGAAGCCGCAAAGCATTTAAAGCTGCTTTAAATAACTAGAGTGCATTTTATAGCCAGGTGCATTACGTTCTTCACTGATTAGGCCACAGGGAAAGCAGGTCAACTAGAGGTTTGATAAGAGCGGTTGATTCAGGTAAACCATGAATTTTATTATTTACGAGCATTTAAAGCATCCGACTAACCTAGCAGGTAGAGTCGTTAGAACGCATATCTCACCAGCCTTGTGCTACACTTTCCCATTGCCTTAAGAAAAAAAGAAGCCAATCAAAGCGAGTAACGAGGAAACCGAGAATGGCGCTTAAGAATGCGAGTTATAACAAAGAATGTATCATGTACTGATGTTTCATGCGCATGGCAAATGTTTTATCGTAGTGTTTACTGGATTTCATGCTCGCAAGGTCACTTGATTGCCTTTAGGTTTCAGTTTGGACTTGTGTCAATGTACTGAGAGCAGCAAGGATATTTGAAATATTTTGGTAGTTTTCTTAAGATGCGCAATAAAATAATAAATGCTGAACCATCTAATACGGCAGACAACACATCGTTATGAAACGGCCTCATTAGTGAGTGTACACTTTGCATGTTATCGTATCTTGACTGCCTGAGTTCTCGACTTATGCATTCGAAGTTTTCACCGCCTGAACGAAAGCACCACTTTTTTTAGAATTTTTAGACCGTGATAATAAATTCGCTTAGAAAATCTTTGAATAGTCCTGGCTCAAATCTGTTTTAGCGACCTGATCCTTAGTCTCTGTCGAGCGTATCGTTGTGTTCAGAGGATCTGGAGAGGGGAGGAGAGGAGCTGAGCGGATTTTGAACGAGTGCTTTATTTGTTATTTAGTGAGCACTCATGGATGCTGGACCTTATTGGATGTTGCGAAGGACAACTTGTTGGTTATTTGTGCTGCCCCCAACCGTCCTCCAGCTGCTCTCTTAGGTCGGTTGCCCAAATGTGGTGAGGAAGACAAGGTACACGCTTTTTTTTTAAATCCGAGAAAATATTTCAGCGCTGTTTACTCGAATAGAAGTCTATGAACTGTGGTTCGAAGAAGTTTATATCTGAGGGGGTATGGTAGCTTGTTGTTGTTTTACGTTGTTCATGCTTGCGCGCGAAAGCTAAGCGCTTGGTGCTTTCACCTTCAAGTGCGCACATCCAGGAGCATTGATATTTCATCAGGAAGCGTTGTACAGTTTGTTTGATGTTTACATGAATTAATCACATACAGATGCCACTCGTCGATTCCACATCTCTTCAACTTTTTCTCAGTTCCATGCAGTGAAGAGATTTTCAATGTGCTTTACAGTTGCGCGCTTATCAAGATTGGCCTCTTTGTAAAACTACCAAGCCCCATTGTTGAATGAGGTCCACTTCTTTGAATAGACCATTCCATGGTTTTTACAGCCCATTCAAGCCGAACCCATCATCCCTCCATCCCCTTCCCAACATAACACTCTTCTCCCTAGAAAGCCATAAACGTGAACCTGCTTGGGGCTTTAAAGGCAATGCAAGTGTTAAAGTAAGTGTAAGTAGGCGGTTGACATTCGCATGGTGCACTGATGCGGGACGAGAAGCAGCCTACAGCAAGGTGACGCAAAGGATATCTGAAAGTTCACGTTGTGGCCCACTACTCATTTTTGCTCAGAAAAGCCGCAAGCTGACGTAAACAGTAGCGAAACAAGTTCACTAAACGGAAGAGTTTGTTATGGGATTTGTGCTCTATGTATTTGCTTGAAACGAGGTGTACTGTATTGAGATGAGCGAGGTGACAGGTTGTGCTTGAGGTGACTAGTTAAGATTCGCAGGAGTCAAGGTGTCTCAATTGAGCCGCTTGGCTGAATGTCGCTGTGTTGAGTTTCTTCGACGAGCCTTCGTTTCGAGAGCGAGTATATTAACCTTTTCGCCACTGGCGTCCTTGTCAAATGTCCGACTCTTGCTTAATTGTCCTTTGCTTTCGTTTTTTTAATGTTCACTCGTCTAATTATGGCCTCTCTCTTCTGGATCAGAGGATACGGCTTGAAATGGTTAGGTAGGATTCGTGGAGGTCGAAGAATCGTCGATCCATTCGGTCATTGAAGTGAATTTCTTATTGATTTGATTTTCAGACTAATTTTGTAAGTTTTTCGTTTTACAGACGTCTAGGATCGTTTGTAAAATTTTTCATGGAACCCTCAATTTCCTTTTTCTTCATTGTGCCACAAAATTGTGATTGCATTGTTTTTGATAGTTTTTTTGCAGATTCTATGGACAAAATTAGACAACTGCAGTACACCAGTTGAAGTGCGACTTAAACTTCTTGATTATTCGTGGCGACTTGTCGGCTTTCGTCGGAAGGGAGGTTGGTTTCTCAATGCTTTTTTGTCGTTACTTCGGATGTGGAGAATTCGGCAAGGGATCCATTCTTCATATGTGCTGTGTAGTCAGCAGCGAAAGTCCGTTCTAAACAGAAATTCTATTCATTAAGAGCCTCTCGCTTTCTTCAACTTCTCATTTCTCACATTCGAATGTGGCTGTGCTTTACAGCCTCAGTTATTTATGAATGGAAAGAACGGGTCTCAATGATTGTTTCAGTGACTGTATCGAAAACATCGATGAAATGTTTCATAACCTCACAAAGTATGCTATCTCAAAACGCAACGCTATAATTCTTGAGGCTTATAGTGAAAGTTCGGAGGTTGTAGGTGTAAGTGTCTGAGAATATTATATTAAGTATGGAAGGGTCATAAAAGACGAGAGGAAGAGCTGCAAGCATTCGATGAATCTTATTTATTCTGATTCTATGAAAATGATAACTTGAAATGCTTATCTGATTGCTTTATTAAAAAATGAATTAGTTGTATTCATTCTCAGTTACATGAACTTTTCGTCTTCACATTTAAATGTGACCCCGTTTTTGTTGAAATTTACATTTGCAACTGAAATTTAAAGTCAAATTACTTAAAGTTTGGTTACGGAAATTTTGCTCGGCGAATGACGTGTTGGAAAATTAAGGCTTCCATAATAATGACATTGCGTTGCAAATGAAAGGTATTGGACTTCGCCAAATTTTTGCTAAAGTGTTTTACGGCAGTATAAAAATGTCGCCTTTTAAGGTCAGAATTGTTTTTCATTTATTAACAGTCTCCTAAACCAATATTTTTTCGCGGCCCCTGGGGAGTCTTTTCAAGAAGTTTTGGATCTAACGGGGGACTTCACCTGAAAGAAGTACTGTGCATTAAAGCCCATTATTTCTCGGATGAAAGGCTCAGCGCTTGAATTCTTTCCATTCCTCTTCCCTCTACTTTTAATTTTCGCATTGACTTTTCAAAGATAGTTGGATCGGGAAGATGGTTCAGTTCGGAGAAATGAGGGTACTTTGCAACTTATTCTGGGTCCCACAAAAAGTTCAGTACCAATATTTTCTTTTCCCCGTTCTCCTCATCGCGGCATGAGTTCATCCATGTCGCACAGTCGTGATTTTTAAAAGAGAACTTTTGGTAGCTGACATTTTGATTTTGTTTCGATTTCGGAGATGTGTTTTTTGAAGTTGAGACTCAATACGAGGGGCTCCTGTACATACCAAACAGCGGTGATTCAGTTGCGCTTGTCGTGAACCTGCATGGAGGACCGCACGGAATTTCGACCGCATCGTAAGGTTTTGATGATTTTTTGATGTGTTCACTCTGCTGATGCCTTCTTTTTTTTTCGCGCCATATCTCCGATTACATGTTGAACGTCAAGATGTATGTTTTCGTCTTCGACCGTCCACCTGAAGACATATCTTGTTCGTTTATCTCGATTATTGCTCTTGTCGTCGTAAGTCATGTTGTTTGGCAAAGCGGAGCCAGTTCGGAACCAAGATAGGGAAGATGTGTGGCGAAATGAAAGTATGCGGGCACTGCACCACGAACGAAGCGGATACTGGTAAAATAAATTCTCACTGAAAGTGATTAATTAATGGTCATTTTTTGTTTTCGAGAGTTCTCTTCTGATTATTTCTCAGGAGCAAGATTTACTTTTTCAGTCTAAAAATTTAAGTCCAAAGTTTTATTCAGCGCTGGTTTATCAAATCTATTTTCACTAGCAAGACTTATTAACTCGGCTAAATATCCGGAAGTTATAAACTCCATGGTTTTTAGAGGGTGATTTTCATTTCAGATAATATTTTTATTTAAAACATTCATTTCGTACATACTACGTACTTACAATGGATGCATAAAAGAGGGAATTATTAAATTAAAACCGAAACTCTTCCACGCTTGAAACGCGAGTTTGAAGTTGCCATGAAGAAGCCTCGTAGACTATTCGTACCCTTACTGGTCAAATATAAGTTGTGTTTTAGTTGTAAATCATGTTTGGTAAGCCTCTCGATAAGTTTACTGTTATGTTCGTGAAACAGAATAGGCTTAAGTTAAGCGTGCACGTGCTCATGTTTAGTATAAGTCAATGTTCTATTTGGGCGTTGAAGTTAATATGGGGCAACGCACACTAGAGTGGTAGTTGGGGGCGTTTGATGCCTCTGTAGTATGTGTCTGTTCAGCTACAATAGCTGTAAATATGGCAGTATTTTTTGAAGGTCTTGTTATCGCTTTTTTTGGTACATTCCATTTGGTAGCGAATCGTATCCTTCAATTAATCGCTAACAGCAACCTTTTAACGACGATACAACCATATACCCTTGACACATTGGAAAGTTGCTTTAACTTCGCTTTGCCACCATAATAGTTGTACAGCCGTAGTTGAGGATGAATATTCATTCGCCTAAGTTTTCGTATAGTTGGCCGAGACCTGAAACAGTGCTACTGCTAAATTCGGGCTACGCGGTGTTATCGGTGAACTATCACGGATCGATTGGCTACGGCGATGAGTTCGTGACGTCTTTACTGGGCCGTTGTGGCGAATTGGACGTTCAGGATGTTCAGGTAAGACTGAATTTCTTGATCAGAATCCTTTACACGGGACGCGTGAGGTGACTTCTTTGAACGAGTGAGCCGAAGAGTGCTAAATGGCGGAAGCGGTTTTGGACCGGCATTTTCATCGAAAGTTGAATGTAGGGTAAAAACTAGCAAGTGGAAGCTTTTTAAAAGTGTGCAATTTTTTGTTTCTAGTGGTAGGTAAGAATGATTGTGAAAGTAATAGACTGAGAGACTATAGAAAACTACGTTTTGATAATGTCGGTGGAATGTTCTTCGATAGGTTCTCTTAGGAGTTGCAAATGCGAGCCATATTCTTCATGCAGTATCACACTAGAGGATTATGTCGCAATGTGAGTATTAATTTCGTCCTTGTAGTCGATTGCAATGTATTGTTCCCGTCCTAATTTAATGAAATATTGTTTCGTCAATTCATTGTTGAGTATATCGCTTCCAACATGAACGTTCTTAGTGATATTTTATTGAAATGTGAACTGACATAATCTTTTAATGAAATATTAGCTGTGTTTTCTAAATATCGTTCTTTGCATCTTCTTGATTTCTTTTCGTATTGCCTTTGATTCATCGTTCGTTTCTTAAAATGGGTTGGTGCAGCGATGCGTATTTCTCAGTGATGGAATTGAATGTCAGATATGTCAAAACTGTTATCTGCAGTAGAAATTGAGTACTGGCCCGAAGGATGCTTCTTGTAATTACGACGTGCGCTGGCCACATATAGAGTCCAGTTTTTCGGAAGCCACGCCGGTTACGATAAAGATGCTGGCTTAGTCACGGAAAGAGGGGGGAGGATGGCTGAGGTTGGTCTATCATGTCGGAATACCCGTGAATATTAGTGTATCATTTTTTTGTATGTACACTCCAACACTCCACTGTGTCCTATATCAAAAATACGAATCCTGGGCTGAACCTTCGGCGTCGATTTTGGTGGACACACAGGAGGAGTATAATGCAGTTTAGAAACTGACCACTGTTTTTCTATGCTTTGATGTGCCTCCAAAATTCATTTTGATATGAGTAGTGCACGGCGGCACTGTACATTAGAGTACAGCGCACTGCAAAAACTGCAAATACGTTCTAGTAAAATGACTGTTGCATGTAATTACTTTCGTTGCTGATTTTGCGCATTTATTGGGGTTTATTACTGCCATTATTTCAGCACGGACGTTTTATGCGATGTAGATCAACTCTGCGGTGGCTTCAAGCATTTCTTAAACATGTCGCATAATGACTTTTTAAATTGCTCAAGCTTGTGTGGACCTTTTTGTGTTTCGTATTCGATTCTTCGTTCTTTTGTTTTCTCCAAAGTATTAGTTGAATTGCTTTATAGCACGCCGTGGAGACAGTGTTGGATAGTGAGCCGAGATTGGATCGAAATCGAGTCGCCTTATTTGGAGGATCACATGGTGGCTTTCTTGTAAGCCATCTGATTGGACAGTACCCGGTAAAATATGTTCGCCTTTAATTTATATTCAGTTGTTTCTTCTTTCTCATCTGAAATGTTTAGCTTCTCCTCTTTATATCTCATTCCAGTCGGTCTTGTCGCATCTTTTTTTTAGCGACTTTGATGCACATGATGTAGGCGTCACAGATAAATTCAAGGTAAAAATATCGCAAAATTTTTTCCGCTTGTGGCTTTCTCATAACTCAAGAAATTTTTTAAAAAATTCACTATGTGATCAGATTATTCATGAATTCAACCTGAAGTTCATGGTCAGTTCCGAAACTGTAAACGAAATTACACCCAGTGGCATTGCCGCCTCTATTGTCGATCTTTGAAAGTGCTTTCCTATTATCGAGTGGGGTTTTCTTTTCTGATTGGTAAGTGAGGAATAGTAAAAGGTTGCAGTAGCTGTCGCGTATTAGAGTTAATGACAGTTTGTGCGTGATATTACACATTGGGTAAGGGAGTATTTGAAGATAGGGAGGTTGCTGGAAAAGCAAACAACTAGGTTGCTGACTTGATATGTTTTTTGGCACTCTACTGTTCCATTTAAACAGTGTGGTATTCCGGTCCGTATATAGGTTTGCAAATTTAATATATCTGCATTGGTACTCATTCCATTCATTGTTTTCATCTCATACAATTTCCAATCCGACTCCCATCCTTCCACCACTGGTTAATTTCAGGGATTCTACAAGGCTTGTGTTGCTCGCAATCCGGTTCTGAATGTGGCAAGTACGTTTCTTTGGTTTTTCAGCAAAGAATTAACGAACGGTACTGCTAATTAAACATTATTTATTTACAGTTACATAAACAAGGGCACGAATAACATTCCTCCTTTCAGACAATAAATGAAATTTAGTTGAGAAAATATTTACGCATGCTGGCACTTATCACAGATTTCTAGCACTAGGTGTTAAACCGTTTGTTCTCAAGTAATGATTCAAATCCTTGATTCCTAGTTGATCGGCTTGACGCCCACTCGAATGAACTGTAAAGCCTTTTTTTCACTTTAAAAGGTAACAGCCTTCCTTTGAGAATTTAACAAAGCTGTAATATTTTGTGATTTTGTTCTTTCTTCGTATCGGCCTTATTCCATGAAAATTTTTTAAGAAATGGTTCTTTTTTTTTCAGCAATGTTTGACGTGTCTGATATTCCCGACTGGTATGTTGCTTTTTTTGTTTCATTGTTTTCTCCATTTCAATATCGTCACGCTGTGGCAATCGAATTATTACTGAAATTGAGCAGTATGGAAATCCTTTTTTAAAAGCGCCTTTTTTATTTCTTCGTAATTTTTCGATTTTTTTTCCCCACCGTTTGAAGTTTTAAGATCATCCATAGCTGAAACTTGTGTATACACTTGTTTTGCGATTAATAATTGATGCGACCACACCAGCTGATTATGTTATGTCGCGTATTAAAAGTTCAACTCTGCATATGCATTTGGTATAGTACGTTTTAGTTATTCGTCGAATTGTCGCTTTAGGTCAGTCGTGTGCAGCACGGGGATGGATCAAGACTGGAGCAAAGGGTTATCGAAGGAGCAACGAGAAAAGATGTACAATTCATCTCCCATAGCACATGTTGAGAAGGTACGTGCTTTATGTTATTCTAATTACTTGTAGTCATTGTTTACGGGCGCATTTGAGAGTCCGTTAAAGAGCGTTATAAATTTAACTGGCATCTGCGCGCCATGTTTTTTTAATTGTCCAAGACCTAAATTTTGTTGTTTTTGGGGCAGCTGTGTCGTTCTGTGCTAGAACATGTGGGTGAGATAGCTAGGTGTTTGTTACATTTCAGTGGCATTCATTCTAATTTTAACTTTAATAATAAATATCTGCGCGCCATGTTTTTTTAAATTGTCCAAGACCTAAATTTTGTTGTTTTTGGCGCAGCTGTGTCGTTCTATGTTAGAACATGTGGGTGAGATAGCTAGGTGTTTGTTACATTTCAGTGGCATTCATTCTAATTTTAACTTTAATAATAAAATATTTTGATCTTCCTGGCACATATAGTTTCGCCGTTTTCGGAGATATAATTTGAGAAATGAAAACAGGTAGGGTAGCGGCTTGCTTAGCGGATTGCGTTACTCATTTTGCATTTCCCTTTGCACAGCGAGTGTTGGCAGCATACGAAACGCATGGTTACAGTACTGCACAGTGCCTCTCGTCCTTTACTTCCGAGCGCGCTCGGCCAAATAAACAATTAGTTATGGTCATGTATCCATTTAATAATTTAGGTCCAATTCACTTCTGAATGCATCAGATCCTTTTTTGTGGAATGTAAAACGTAATTGAGGAAATGGTTTCCAGCGAGAAGGGTTTGGGTTTTTCACTGTACAATTCATTTCTTCGTGCTGTTCAACTTATTGTCATATTTTTGGTGCAGTGATCGTTTGGCTGATATCAAGTTTAGCGATAGGTCACTGTATTCCTTAGAAGAAAATGAAATCATTAAGCGGTTTATCGTAAAGTTTTTTTTTACAAACGAGCCACCTGGCCACATGCTTTTGCCAATCCCTCTAGCCATTTTTGCAGGAAAGTGCATAGGACACTATCATGAAATTACTGAGCAGACGCACGATTCGCTGTTTTTCTTTCTTTCAAAACGAGAACTGCTAATCCATTTTGGCAACTGGGAAAGTGCGGAACTGGAAGAGAGAGACTCGTGATTTCTGAGCTTTGGCATTTTGACTGGCTCAGTGGAATGCATTTTTTCGTGTCATTTCCTTTTCGTGTACGGAATGGCCGCAGGTTGAATGCTGAAGATCCCAAACAAGCAGAAAATATCTCTACTGAGACAGGTCCGAGTATCGTAGGTCAGTCAAGAAGATCGACTTCTGAATTCTCAGTGATAGAGAATCTTTTCTGGTGGAATCTAGCAAGCTGTTGCCTGGTGCCAAATTTGGTGACAGTTGTTTTGGATTGGTTGAGTTTCATTAGTATAGAGGCCAGATATTCGTTGATCTTATTTAGGTCGTTTTTTACTGCTACTTCCACTTTGTCAAATTCATGTGGGTGGCACGAGTACAATAGCTGGGTGTCATCCGCATACATTACCGCATTGCCTTCTAGGTTGAGTGATTTGAGATCAGACTTAAAAAAAGCGAATAGAAATGGTGGGAGGACTCCACCTTGAGGAATTCCAATTTCAACAACGCCAAACTTAGAGAGAACATCGTTAGCGAATTTTGCTACCTGACGTTCATAGAGAGTTTTCGAACAGTTCTTTCAGCGCACTGTTGGGGTTGGGATCGTTGATAAGCTTTTGTAAAAGAAGTTTCGGATTGACGCTATCGTAGGCTTTGGCAATATCTAATTGTACTAAGCAAACACTTTTTTGGTTATCTAAAGCATTTTAAATGAAATCACTAATCTCGAAGTGGGCTGTATTCACGGAGTGGTTACGACGAAAGCCATGTCGAAAGTCAGGCAGTTTTTCATTAATGACAGTGTATAACTGGTCGTATATGCATAGCTCGAAGAATTTCTATCTAGCCCTTTGTTCCTATTTAGCCCTTCCCCTTTGTTTTTTTTCCTATTTAGCCCTTACCTTCAAAGACGCTAAAATTTGCGCGCAACGTTACTGCTATTTGAGGTTGAAACGCCGTATCTGTTACTAATCGGTGAGAAGGACGTTCGTGTTGTAAAGCATTATGGTCCATTTTTGCGCAACCTGGCGGCGCGTGGTGTTCCATACAAGTGAGTTTGCATTTGAGAACTTTTTGACTTTCACAGCTGGCTGAGTCATTTTTCGGGATTTCAGGAAAAGGTATATTGCACACGATACAGATGCATGGATTAAGCATATCTTTTGCTCTGAGAAATTTGAGAGGGGGATCTATGCATAAATTTCCATATTTCGAGGTTGATTACTCTGATGAGAAGAATTCGAAAAGTTCTTCAAAATAAGTTTTTTACTGGTCGCATACTTTCAGTAAAGTCCCCATATATTGGAGGTGACAATTGCAATATCTCCCAGAGTGAATCTCCACGCTATTCAAGAATGACTTTGATATGGTTGTTGAAAAAATATACTCGCTGCTATCCTCACCCCCATTTCCCCGTCGGCTTGGTGCCTTCAGTATATTCGAGTGTGTTTCCGTTGAATTCGTGCTAGCGTAATACCTTATCACTGAAACAGTCTAGGTAACGAAGCAAAGTTTTCTAATACGTATATTCTTGCCCAGCTTGTATTGCAGAGTTTTGTCATATCCGGAAGCATGTCATCCACTGGATGGGATTGATGTTGAGGCCGATTTTGCAATCAATATGGTTCGCTGGTTCAGCAAATATGTATGCTGATTTTATTATATCTCTCGAAATTTTATTGGAGCTCATTTTGCACTAAACTCTCCAGAATAAGTGGAGCGCTTTTTCCTTATTTCTTCGTCATTTTTCCTCATTTCTTTGTGCAGCTTGTGCATAGTAAGGAGCTAGCATGCTTATACGTTCTGTGAGGCTGCAGATGAAGATGGCAGCATATGAGATGCTCCTTGAATATTCGAAGAGGAATATGCTGTCTACGAAATGGACGTTTATGTTACTTGGATGTCCCAACATAAACGTCCATTTATGTTGCAAATACTATTTTTGCTTTTATGCTTCAAAAGTATTTCAAAATATACCTCTGGTGTCTCTCTCTCTTTCTCTCATATGACATGTGTAGTATTCTTTTGGCTTACAGGGCCTTTATTCTATTGCTCCCCAATGTTCTTCGAACTACTTCCTTCGTGCTATGCACCTCTGCGCAGTGCTTCAGCATGTTGCGTCATCCGCTTTGTAAGGTAGTCATATTGTCAGTGACCGTGTATGGATGCACAAAACTTGTTTCCTTATGCGCGTTTCGTCTTCCTGGAAGCAGAGCATGAAGTAGTCATGTATGTGTGTATGTATGTTTGTCCTATTTATTCAACTCATTAGCCAGAAAAGCTGCCTCCATGAAATTATCGAGCGTAATGCATGACCTTGCTGGAGCTCCCGTATGAAACCTGAGTATAATTCACAAACTTCTGGACAAAATGTGATGCATGGAAAATATTATGGCAGAAAGATACATCGGGGAAGTAGTAACCCTCAATTCCTGCGTGTGGCGCCAAAAGTTGAGTTCGTGCGATAAAGAAACCTTACCAGTTACAGCATGCTTAAGACAGCTCAAACCTGAAACTGTGGATGAAAAACGGGAAATTTTCGTAAAACGGGCGAGCATCTCTCGAGAAGATGAACAACAAGGACAGACAGCGGTTGTTGTCTCATGAACATCTCGCTTGAACTCTTAGCTCACATTTTCCTCACACACTGAAAAAGCAGATGTTCCCTCCGATGTTCGATTGCCTCCGCAAAAATTACGAATACTTTCGCTGGATTTTGCTCGTTTTGTACTGCTTTCGTGAAATATGTAAACAGTTTCTTTTCAAAGAAAATCATTCGTAATATAATCGTACAGTACACTATAACAGTAAAAAATTAACAGTACGAAAGCATGGGGGAAACATTGCTTTTACACTTTGACTTTCTTTTTACAGCGCTTTTTTTCTGCCCCGTCCTTTTTTAATACCTAACGGAGCCTATTTTACAAATATTTTATAATAATTGTGCTTTTTGAAAATGTCATTAGTCACTAACGACACAATTTAACCACCGATCGGTCAGGAATACTTATGCGTAGTTAAGCATCCTTCACTTCTCTGTGAGCGCTTATCGAGCGAGTTAAGCAGTTTTTAGCCGTGTTGACCCTAAGGAACACGGAATTGTGTGTGGAGTACCTCGGAAATGTGCATTTGCAAAGATTGGTGATGTCATCTTTGTGCTTATGAATGTGTGCATTTTTCTGTTTGCTAATTGCAGTTCGAGAACCAACGAAGCCATCTCTGAAATCTGTTAGACTATTCTTTGCCTTAGGATCATCTGCACCCAGTTTCAAACCAGTCCATGTACCTCAGAAGAAATCATATGCTCTAGAGTAAAAAATTTCGCATGCGTTTTCCACCGGTTGGGTTGCACACTTAATCACTCGAATTGCAGAAAAACGCAATATTAGTGGAAGCTTAGTATAGGCGATCTGACGAAGCAAAATTTGAATATTCGTCGTTTGCGAGGAGTTTATGAAGCCTGGTTGTTTAATCCATGAGTTGCCAAAGCGCATAGCTTGCCAATCGATCGACATGTATCCCACTTCCTTCAGAAGAAAATCAATTCTTTATTTCGTAGTAAAGACGGCTGAGAGCACATATCCTGCTAACCCTTCGCCTACATTCAACTTGCTGTGGTACTTGATCAGTGGGAAACGCGAATGGCAAGCGTGTTTTAGTTCATGAGTCCAAGAGGTGGTCGTAGGGCTCAGATTCTGCTTTAATGACTGCTGTCTCAGTGGCCATTTCTAAAGTGCTAATTTCATAAAGTCCTTCTCATAAAATGAAAACTTTCATTTATGGGAAATGCGGGAGACAGGATGGGCGGACTTGACTGGTAGCGAAGCTTGTGAGTCAGGTGTGATCGCAGTAGCCTAACAAGCGGAAAAGAAGTAGCTGGAAACGAATCTAGTTGCACAAATGGAGACAACCCGGGTATATGAAGTAATTGTAGAGTATTTATCGTTCTATGTAATAACGTTAAAGAATCCATAGAGAAGACCATTGGCTGTGTGCAGTCGCATTATGATGTCGGTGACTTCGGTAGTGTTCCACTGAAGCGGCAAACGTTGTTCGGAATTGAACAGCAGGATCGCCTTAAAAAACCGGTCATATTATCCAGAAGAGCACACATGAGTGGCTTCGATAAGATGGACCCTACGACCGCTGGGGCTGCATATTGGACCTGTCGGCTCGCGAAAAAAACGAGTCTTTTGTGCATGACATGGGGTGAAATTTGAATTTACGACAGTCGCGAGCATTTTGTGAAACTCGTTTGTTTGATAGGTGAGTTGCTAAAGCGCATCACGTGCCAGCCATGCCTCCGGACTTATTCCCATCCATTATGTACATCGACTGTTTCCAGTTGTATAGTAATTATTGATTCAGGCATGTTCTCTTAGTTCCAGTAACTTATCCAGCACTTGAACATTTTCCACAATTTGAATAAATTTTCTGGTGACTTTGCATCTGCGCGCATGTTTGTGTCTGTGCATTTTCGTCGCCATTTTAATTAGAAGCTCCTGAGGGCAAAGTAACGAAATTTTATACATATCAGTCGTGCGTGCAGTTTTTTGGTGCAACAAATGCTTGAACATTTTCTAGGAACTGATTTACCTTAATCCGCGTTTAATCAGCAAGGCTGTAATCTGACCTAAAGCAGTTCTGTTTCTAAGATCAATTGCAACACTCTGCCTATCTGTGCTCCTCTCTACTCCAAGCTTAAAAGAACGGCTACAGTGCTAAATAGGATTAGCATAGTTAAATAGAAAGAATAACATCGCAAGTTTCAAGCATCCTCTCACTCTACAAAAATAATTCCCTAAAAGAAAGGGAAACATTAAAAATTTTGCAATTCTCCTCGTCTGACTTTCTGTAGCGTTTGTTCTATAACAAGGATATTTCGGTGGAAAAAGATATTTGATTTCGCTTCGATCGTTTGGCTTCGATCGATACTGAGTTTTTGGAATTCGCCGCCAAACAGGTATGATGAATCCGATCGAGTAATTATTGATTCAGGCATGTTCTCTTGGTTCCAGTAATTTATTCAGCACTTGCACATTTTCCACAATTTGAATAAATTTCCCAGGTCAAGGAAAAATTTTCCAAACCAAAAGTCATTCAGATATATTTGCTGTGGGCACTGCCATCTACGCACCCCAATCCCCGCAAAATCAGAAATCTGCCACTCATTGAGAACGCGATAACGATTTTCAAAATTTTTTGATTCACCGTTCGATCACAGTTGCAATTTTTTCCAAGAAAATTTAGAGAAGACGCGCCATCAGCAAGAACGGTGAGAGTGGTATTCGAATAGCTGGATGACTGACCCTTCCTCCAAAAAGCGGCTGTTTAAAATCTTCATAACGAACTGAAACGCTCATTTTCATTAATTCCAAAACAAGCAATCCTTCATCATCCATATGCTTCAAAATGTTATTTGGTTTGCTTCGCGTTGTTCGTTAACATCCGCCAAAGGCGAACTTTTTGCTCGTCATCTGCCGTTATTTGCTTTATTCATTAATCTTGAAAGGCATTCGCATTCCTATATTTTTCTATTTACTAGCCACAGTAACCGGCAAACAGTAGGCACTTATATGCGAACAAAAGTGCACAAAATACAAGCCTGTATTCGAGGAATGCCGGAATGATCGCTGGTGGTTTGATCGAATGGATAACAGTCATCGAGCTAGCACAAATATTTTTAGCGGCATTATAAGGCAATGAATAGTAGAATCCGTCCAGTTCACGCATTTTCACATGCGCAATCTACAATCGACTTTTTTTCGTTTAAGTGACAAAATGATCAGATAAGGAAGGCAAATCAGGTAGGAAAGATTGCAGTGAGGATGGTGTGCAGTTGATAAACGAGGATATTGACGGAAACTGTATCTATGTTAGCACCTCTCGAGACTGAACCATATAAGGACCACACTCTGAATTCCTGTATTGGTTTGCCAAACTTTTCATGAAGAAATCCGGAAAGAGTAATTTGCTAAAAATCTCATTGAAAAATTGGAAAATTAGTTGCTGTATATACCAGGCAAAATTTTAAAGCGTTTTACAGCTCGCATGATCTCGGTAAAAATTAAGCTTCTAAAGTGGTGTGAGCCGGTCAATGGTATTGCTGAAAAATTTTCTACATCCTGAAAAGTCATCCGATTTGATGACAATGTGCGTTTCTCATAATTTCGTATAAACCGTCTGAAACCGCAAAAAAACAGCTATAATTTCGGCCATGATGAAAAAACCATAATTCTAGCTGCTTCCTCATAAACAAATCTCTTAATTCTCATAAAGGCACAATAAAACACCTAATTAAAAGTTAGGCTGCCTTTTTTCTCGCGTACAAATGGAAAAGTTCGTGAAAGCTGTTGTATAGCAGTTCTAAAAAATCGCAAAAACTTTGACTAAATCACCCAAATGGCGATGTTCGCCTCATCCCTCATGAAACGCAGCTAATCGCTGACTCTTCTTCGAATGGAAAATGTGTAAGCAAAGTTCAAGAGAATACTCCCATTTGCGTTCTCATTTCATTCTCCGGAAAAAGTGCCCTGAAAGCTACCAATGGATACGCTGGTTGAACGGCTACCAGAAAAACAACGATGAGCACGTTAGCACGAAAAAGCAATCTGAAGCAAGCGATATACAAGCTTTCATCGGAAATTATTTCGTTAATAGCTTGCTCAGTTGAAACAAAATAAAAAATCGGCTGACACAATCAAATAGGAAAGGTAAAGGGTGAAAAAATTTGAGTTTCATGGGATTTTTGAACATTTTCTTTGAGTGTAGGAGAGAAATTCAAACTACCAAATAAAGTTAGATCAAATTCATTTCCGACGAACCGAATAGCCGTGATCTACACGAATATGCAATAGATGAAAGTTAATGCTTACGAAAAAGATAAAAATCACCAAATATATACGGTTGACTACATAAATCGTCACCTTTACGCGCACTTTTCATACTTTCAGATGCTATTTATTAGTTTGTCTACCGCATACTTCAAAACATTTTCGTGAACTTTCTCCAAGTGGAATCAACCTCGAAAAAGGAAATGAAACATTGACAGGAAGCGATTTGAACTCTTCTGCCGTCCTATTTTTTTACCTGTTTTATCATTTCCCTTCCGACACTAAATTCTGAAAAGAACTTTATCAAATTTGGGAAGTTCTACGGTTTTGTTCGTCTGGCTTCATCGCTTTCATTTAACAAGGTTCTGTTTCCCCACAGTCGTAGAAACTCGTAAAAAATCCCACAAAATCCAGACTTTTTATGTTTGGCGCACTAAGCCACTCTATCATGAACGCGCGATTTCATCAAACTAACGTCTGATAGTTAAGCTAGGATATCTGTTCTTAGATACCGGAGTACACAGCCAGATGCATAAGTAGGGAATTTTATTAGCTAGTGCCCAAATTTTTTCAAACTATTACGACTCAACCCAACTTTTGGTGCATAAGCTCCCTAACAATTTCAGCGTGCATTAAGATCGACATATAGATAAGCTAGAGAAGGAACAATTCAGAAGAGCTCCTAAAGGTAAGGATAAAGAAAAGCAAACATCAAAAAAGAATATAAAAGAAAATGACTAGTAAAGATGAAACCAAACAAGGGAAGAATTCTCACTGTTGAACATACAACAGATACTCTAAACAAGGGCAGCACGGTAATAAAAACGACCGCTTACTGTATTGTATGATTAAGGGAGTGCAACTCACCAAATTTAAAACGTTGAACTATGAAACAGTACTTGTGTGATAAGAGAAATAATCAGCTTTTTTTAAAGACATTAGCCTCTTTACCACCGCCCTCTCTGCGTCCATGTCAAATGCTTCTACAGCTCTTTCATCGCGTTATAATATTCTCGTTATTAAAACGCGATGAAATGCTAAAGAGGCTTATGTCCCTTTACCATTTCTCTTTACCACTTTCTTACAATACAAAAAACCTTTGCAGTTCGTTAATTTGCAAAACGCATTATTTTGATGTGATGTTTGTGCGTTTGCACGTATGTATATTTCTGTTTCTCTTCCGACACTAAATTCTGAAAAGAACTTTATCAAATTTGGGAAGTTCTACGGTTTTGTTCGTCTGGCTTCATCGCTTTCATTTAACAAGGTTCTGTTTCCCCACAGTCGTAGAAACTCGTAAAAAATCCCACAAAATCCAGACTTTTTATGTTTGGCGCACTAAGCCACTCTATCATGAACGCGCGATTTCATCAAACTAACGTCTGATAGTTAAGCTAGGATATCTGTTCTTAGATACCGGAGTACACAGCCAGATGCATAAGTAGGGAATTTTATTAGCTAGTGCCCAAATTTTTTCAAACTATTACGACTCAACCCAACTTTTGGTGCATAAGCTCCCTAACAATTTCAGCGTGCATTAAGATCGACATATAGATAAGCTAGAGAAGGAACAATTCAGAAGAGCTCCTAAAGGTAAGGATAAAGAAAAGCAAACATCAAAAAAGAATATAAAAGAAAATGACTAGTAAAGATGAAACCAAACAAGGGAAGAATTCTCACTGTTGAACATACAACAGATACTCTAAACAAGGGCAGCACGGTAATAAAAACGACCGCTTACTGTATTGTATGATTAAGGGAGTGCAACTCACCAAATTTAAAACGTTGAACTATGAAACAGTACTTGTGTGATAAGAGAAATAATCAGCTTTTTTTAAAGACATTAGCCTCTTTACCACCGCCCTCTCTGCGTCCATGTCAAATGCTTCTACAGCTCTTTCATCGCGTTATAATATTCTCGTTATTAAAACGCGATGAAATGCTAAAGAGGCTTATGTCCCTTTACCATTTCTCTTTACCACTTTCTTACAATACAAAAAACCTTTGCAGTTCGTTAATTTGCAAAACGCATTATTTTGATGTGATGTTTGTGCGTTTGCACGTATGTATATTTCTGTTTCTCCGGTAGTCTCAACTGCTAGGGTCAACTCCCACGGGAGTTGACCCTAGCAGTTGAGAGGGAGAAAGATACACACATCAGAGGGAGGAAACTAGTTGTATGCATCTTACGACTGGCAGAATTGTAAGTTCGACCATTCCGTTGACGAAAAACGATTCTTTAGTTGATTTGCACGAGCAATTAGATAAAATCTGAATTTTAGTCATTCGTGAGCAGTTTAGGAAACCGTCTGGTTGGACAAGTGGTTCGCCAAAGTGCACAACTTGCCAGCCCCTTGATGCCCGATCCCACTTGTTATATTGTTCGATAAAGCCTGATGCCTTCGTATTCTCATTAAGTTTTGTATCGCTTAAACGGGCGCCTATGATGGGAACTTTCATGCGTTTGCGCACAAATTCTTTCATCTTTTATGTTAAAAGACTTACATGAAAATTCACATAAAATCTCCAGAAAAACTACTCGAGATCCACATGAGACACAAAAATTGCATGCAAAGAATTTGACTCTCATGCTCTTAAATGTTGTCGATTTGATTTAAAAGAACTCTTGGAGAGATCTCATTCAAGATTATGCGCGAAATTTTCCTCGTTGGTCACTTATTTTTTTGTTCAAATTTGATTCAGACCTGTGCGATGGATGTTAGAACGACGTCATATACTTTAAAAGAGGAGACGTAGTCGATTCCTAATATGGGCACAGCTTCTGACATCTTGCGTGCTGTCTGAAAGAAAAAAAACGCCAATAACATCTAAGGTGATATTACGCGGAGCCGATCAGTCTTTACAGTAAGCGTTGTCGCATATTGCTACTAAATAATTATGAATATTCAAGGAGAAGAACCAGGATAGACTGCAATTTTGAAGATCAGTAAGATATATCGGAAAAATTGGTGCTGTGGATTTGGAAGGGACTACAAAAAGAGAACACCACTTAAATTGGCTCCGTTAAAAGTAACTGTCTTGTAGTTCATATATTTCACCATCCCTTCTCTCATCGAATAACATTAAACGTGTCAAGCGAATAAAAAACACCTGAAGAGACTATTAACCTTAGCACTTGCCATAATGAAAGCGCCATGACAATGAGGAGGTAGTGTTTTGTTAGGCCACTGATGTTCGGAAACATAATAGCGATCACTTTCAACTCGGCTGGCTGCTAACCCCGTCAAGACCTGCAGATAGTAAAGCTTGCAAAACAGCTTCCAAAACACCATGTTAAGTGGTCCAGAAATATAAAGGCTAAGAATTTCATAGCATGATGGCTATAACGTATATAACGCTGTAAAAAGCGTGATTCATTCCATTC